>OX359250.1:41869163-42146540 GCA_947179485.1 Allacma fusca | reverse complement strand
CCAGTAAAGTAAAAGGTTGGGAGTTTTTTGTCTTGTTAAATCGGGTGGCAAACCCAGCATCGGCTGCAGTATACGCTTCTGGAGTAGCATTAGGGTAGTAAAACTCATTCAATAGTCTCCCCTGCTTCTCACTCGGACTCGAGGCAAGCAGACGCTGGAGATATGCAACTTGTGCATATTGGTTTCCCGAATCTGAAACCAGCTGTCCGTTCAGGTAGATTTCCAAATTGGAGAACATAGTCTGGAAAAATAGGTTCGAAGGAGCGACAATGTCATTGTCGTCGCACAGCGTGCCATCCTGCCTAACTATCCTGCAGGTCAGGGAAAGGAAAGAATCGGCGGGGTCAAAATACCCTGACGAGTCCAACTGGATGAGAAATTCCAGAGGGTTGTACGACTCCTTGATGCTTACGAGAGGAAATGCTTGTATGTAGTCACTGCTAAGTTGCGTTGTAAGATCCGTGGGGGGAAGCTCAAACAATTGCACCTCTGAGCGTGCACTTTGTTGCGAACCTTCATAAACAGTGGGCTTCTCCTGAAACACGGCGTTAAGGTCCATTATTTACGCCTTACACACCGCCTCTTGCCCGCTTTCCTTCCAAACCCAACCTGAACCTTTCGTTTCCTCCCGACTCTCTTTGTACGTCTTCGCCGTCGTCTTTTACCCACACCTGTTTGGGGAGTCGCAGGTTGCCTTTTCCGGCCTCCTCCGGTCTGTGATCTTCGGTGCCTACGACGAGAACTACTTGCAATGCTGCTGCTGGTGCCAGTGTTTCTCAAAGGAATTAAATATGAAGATGCTTCCGGGTTAAGTCCTCCAGTAGCCATGTAAGCTATTGTGTTGTCCGCTCCGCCACCTTTCTGCGTCTGCGAGCTTGGCTCAAGCACACAAGCTTTTTCATCGCACAATACCTGACGCATGTTTCACATATATTTTGGCTTAAAATGAAGCGCCACGGCAGTTTCTCCTGGGCCAAAATCTACTGGCTTTAGGTGCTCGTCAACAAAAGAAATACGAATGTCTGTCACCTCTTTACCTTGTAACGGTAAATATGTAACTGGATTGAATTCGTACTCCTGCTCTTTATTTAAACCGTCGTTGAACTTTAGCTCCTTCAAGACAGGGACTTTCTCTCGTTCGTACGACTGGTTTTCAATTAGATTTGACAACACTAGTAGGCGTTTGTTTGCACCTAAACTCGGCGTCTCGCCATCCTCCTCATGAAACTCAATTTCTTCCTCCTGCTCAACCACCTCTTTTCTAGCTGGATACCGCTGCCGAGATTTAAACAATACGAGCTTTGGAAGTCCGAAATAATTTACAACGGCACTGGGTAGTGAAATTGCTATATCATCCGGAATCTCATTAAGGACTATTTCCCCATCCTCGTAGGAAAATTCGATAGGAAATTGTGCATACAGTTGTTCCCTAAAGGTGTTATTAATCTCCAAAATGACATCGGAGACACTTAAAGTTTTTGGCTCTTTCATTGCGATAAACCGTAGTACAAAAAAACGGATAGTAGTAAATAAATTTTTGTTTGCCGGTATAGCATTAAATTTTGTTTCGTTGAACGGTCCATTTGCCCTATATTGCTTTGAGAACATAAACCTGTCATTCTCAAAACCTAAACAATCCACAAGCACAGCGGGTAAAATCATATAATCCTTGTCATTCGGAAGCGGCGAACCCATTGCTATGGTGCATACGTTGTTCTCGTCAAAGGAAAAGGAGGCGTTGAACCCACCGACTAGGAGTTGCGCCATTAACCTAGTGAAATAACTCTTGTAATCTTCCTTCTGCCTTGTCTGTACAACAAACAAGGAACTGAACTGCTGGTCAACCAGTATAATATTACTCCTAAATTTATTCGTGTTATACACCTGCAGGGAAAAATCGCTTGTCTCATCGTACTTATCGAACATACTCTGCTCAATTACCCACTGCGAACTTTGCTTCCCCTCATTAAATATACGGCGATTAAAGCCCATGGCAGTCGCAAAGGTGTTGGAAAGTATTACCCACGACCCTGGCTCTTGTTTTAAGACAGCCAACGATGGTATACAGTCGGTTGGACCAGGTCCGACATACCTTTGTAAAAGTACTATATTTATTTTCTTCCCAATATCCTCATTAAATTTTGATGTAAAACTAAGTATGTCCTGGCCTTTATCCTTAGTGAATTTATAAGTCGTTACTGTCGGAGGAATGTAGCCAGGAAAAAGTGGGCCTGCAGGCACGGCCGCATCATGTAGCTTTGTGAACCTTTTTCTAGACCTACGGACTCGCCTCTCCTTCACCCTTGTTTTGTTATTCGCTACCGACGACGGTTTTGTTTGTGTAAACCGGAGATTTGTAAGCCCTACTTTGTAATGTCCTCGCGGAAATGTGAGACCCACTGGAAACTGCTGGACAATATTACTCTGACTTCTTAATTGGCCAATGTTACCAGTGTTCTTTAAATAAACATAATGCTCCCTGTCCTCGAACGGGAGGAATGCGCTATTGAATGGGTGCATCATACTGCCTGCCTGCTCCTCTCGCTCTTCCCGATTAAATGACACAACAATCTCTAGCCAGTTCATTAAATAAGTAATTGCATTTATACCAAAAATTGGAATTTTCAAAAACAAAATTTTATTTTCCCACAAACACACGAATAAATTAAGGATACACGCAAATATATTTTTTACAATAAGTAGTACCTATTTACAGTACATTACAAACGTCTTACACGTCCATGACCAGGTCTTTTCCCTCCGAAACCGTAGATGCTTCAGATGAAGACTCTGATAAATAAGACTCCAAGTTGCGCATTCCCTGAAGCTTCAGGTAAAGCGTAGGGCCCAGCCAGTTCTTGAATTTTAGTGCTAGAGCGTCACTGATGGGTCGGTTGATAAGCAGCTCATAAGATCCTTGAATTCTGTTGAATACCAGACGAGCCCGCACGGACGAACTTTCAAAATCCGGAGACTTCCAAAAATCTTTCTTGGAATCAGGGGAATGATAAGCTCTTGATTGATCCTTGTCAAAGAATGGAATTAGGTCTTCAAAGTTCCGTCCTTGCGTGGGATGTACAGTGAGTTGATCCAGAAGTTCTCCCAGGAACTGTAAAAGGTGCTTCCCCTCGTTCAAAGAAAAGTTTACCGTAGTTACTCCTCCTGTGCGGTTTCGACGTCCCAGATGCACAAAATTGCAGCGGTGTCGCTCGTTAAAAGCCGTACGGACAAGAGTCTCACTGTCAATAAAATAAGAATCCTTGCCCTTCTCAAAAAAGTTCCAAGTGAATGGTGACTCGTCCTTGTAGGTAGCAGACGGAGTTGCTACCGTTGATGCAAAACTGGAATCGAAAGGTTTCAACTTTGGTCGACTTCTCATTTCACTGGGCTTGCTCCCGTTAGAATTTTCGTTGAAACGACGCTCCAAATAAAACTTGTTCATTTTGAAGGGTTCACTGAGATGCTAGTTCGTTAATTGCTACTGGAAAAATGAGAGGCTGTTTAGGACAGCCAGGTCGTCTTATATACTTGTCGGGATGGCATTGCCATTGTTTAATCCCAGAATAGATTTACCACTGTCATACAATATATTCCATACAGGGAGCTTATCTTTTCTTGCTCGTGGATAACTAGAGCTGTTTAGTAAGCTACTGGAATACATTACCCAGGGTTTGCACCCCTGGTTCTAATTAATTCCACTTGGGTCATCTGACCTGAAATAACTTTATTTTACGAGCTGTTGTCGAAACCGTTATTCCACTACAGTCTCATTGTCAATATCTTTTGCCTCTTCAGAAGTTTTAACTAAATTCAGGTCGTAATCATAGTACTGCCCCGCTATATCTTCCCCTGACATATCGACGAGTTTGTAGGTGTATGGAATGCTTTTTACTAACACCTGTGAAACTCTAAACAATTCGCGGCTGTAGTTTTCTGCGTAACCTTTTTCAAATAATAATTTTGCACGGGAAATTCGCACAATGTCACCCACCGCAAACTTTGGAGGCGACCTCGGAAGTTTTGCTTCTTCCAAGTGCCTCTTGTAAAGATACCTCCAAGTTTCAAATGAATTTTTAGCTGTTATTTCATTTGGAGCACGATTTATTGATGTATGGAACGTATTGTTATATGTTTCAGTGAAAACTTGTAAAACTTTACTTATGTTCTTTGTTTTGTTTTCCGTCATGTATCTTTGCAATTTTGCAAAGATTGTACGGATAAACCGTTCTGCAATTGATGCCTTTACTATTGAATATATGTGGTACGGATGAATATCATTTTTGCTGAGAAAGGTAGTAAAAGCGTTGGAGACAAACTCTTTTCCTCTGTCGCTAAACAAGTACAGTGGTTTAGCCCTTGCTTGCTTAAAAATAGACGTAAAAGCCTGGATCATCGACTCTGAATTTTTGTTTTTCAAGAGTCTGGTGTAAGCCTTCTTGCTAAAGCTGTCCACAACAATTAAAATAAAAAAATGGCAATTGTTGTAGGGAGCAATATTTTCAATGTCCTTGAGATCTGTGCTCCAGATCTCATTGATGAAATTCACCATAATACGTCGGCGTTTATATTTTCTTCTTATTTGCTTGTGAAGTGAATAACCAAGCAATTTACGCAGTTCCTTTACCACAACTTCCTTGTCTTGGAACTCTGGATGATTTTTAAGAAACCCAGAGAGCCCTGAATAAGCCCCTGCTAATCTTTGATCTAAATAACTTTTTACAATATCACTCATTGTCTTAGAATTTGGAATTCAATTGTTACCAATATGATTTCTGTTTACGTTTGTGGAGTCGTTTCTTTTGTGCACGTTTAACTATTTTCTTCTTTCTTTTCTTGCCTTTACCCTTCTGATTTTTACGTGGTCTCAAATTTCGTTTAACTACTTCCGGTGGCTTATCAACATCTGAGTCAGGTTTTTCATCTATCCGGGGACTAGGTGCCTCTAGAGAATTTCCCGGCTTGTCCAAGTCCTCAAAGGCTTTCCACTCTGGTTCCAATTTTAAATGTCCTGCTTCAAATTTGCAGCAGCAAATCTCTAGGGGTTTAAACTTTTTCTTGTGTGACCGTGAAGAACTGTCTTGTAGACTTGCATCAGTACTTTCAGCAGTAGTAGGTTCAATACGCTCCTCTTGTGTCGAATCTTGATCTTTTATCGTTTTTTCGAGTTCATTTTTCTTTTCATTGCTAATCAATTCACCACTGTTCCGGAGTTTCATCAACTCTGAATAAAGTTGCGGGTCAATTACCCGCATAATCTTAGCCATCGCAAATAACCCGTAGAATTTCTGCAGTCTCAACCTGAAGGAGGATATCGGCAAGTACTGCTTTGTTCAAATGCGGATTGATCAATACTTGATGTTTGAACGTCACAGGTTTGAAATTTGCAACTCTTGTTATTGAGCGAGGAAAAAATATGCGCAAATTTGCGTAGCATTCACAGGTGGCCTTGAGCTGTTCTTCGGTGGCCTCCTTGATAAACTTTGAAAATTGTCTGTTCGTGGCCAGAGAAAGCTTTCGAATAAATTCAATATTCGACTCCAGCCGGGTTTTGCTCTTGATGTTCACTCTGGGAGCCATGGTAATAAACTGCCTCACTTTGGTGAGAACACAATGCAGTCCTCAGTGGGAAAAAGCTTTGACCTAACCCAGTATTTATACTGCTTATGCTTGGGATGTAAATCTAAAATAAGATACCCGTACTCACTTGTTGAGACTGCCTTTAAATACGCCTCTTTTAGGAAAGAAACTTTGCCAGGACAAATTTGCTTTGCCAGCGTTGTTATCGTTGAATGATCCCTTGGCTGGTCGAACAGACATATAAACTGCGTATTTATGTTAATATTTCTCATGCCCTTAGCATAGCTATTTTGCAAAATAAGAAAAATCGAAGCACCGCGATGGTGTGAGTGCTTTGTAAAGAAATTTGTCACCAGGTCATTATTCTCGCCCCGTTCAATTTCGCTTTGCTGATCATCTAGAATAATTAAACAAGGGTCAGTGGCTAGCTCCTCAATGTCTTTAAGATTTGTAGTAAAAGTTATGTCAGGGTCCTCGTCCTGCAGTTGCCCGAAAATTGGCTGGTAGTCAGAATAAACGTAAATCACTCTGTCAATTGGAGTTTCAAACAACTCCTTCCTTCTTCTTATTATCTCTAGAGTCAAGTAGGTTTTGCCACTGGCTGTCGGGCCTTGCAAACTTCCTGTGCAAGGGTGTGGGATTTTAAAGTTAATAAATTCCATGCTTTCACAATGAACAGGTCTGTCGTACTGAGATTTTATTTACATTTTTTTTCATTTTATTTATTATCTTTTTATTCACAGCTACACATAATTTTGTAATTTGTAGTGTCCTAATGGTAGGCTAAAATTAATATCTGAGGGGTCACAGTACACCCTATAAATATCTAAATTATGGAAGGCCACCTTGTTAACTGTAATACAGTACAAGTTGTGCTGCACACTTCGAATGTACTTTACGTTTAATTTAACAAGCTTGTCGTTTAGAACAACATCCTCATATTGTTGGTGAGAAAACGATTTAAGAGCGGTTGATGTTATTCCTTTACATTTCATTTCTTCCTTGTCATCAAAGTATTTTATAGAGTACTGTTTCGCTTTCAACAGTACTATCTGTTGAATATCAAATGATTCGATCTTCCATTTCCCTGACACTCCCGCGTTTTTCATCCTCAAATCCTTCACGTGCAAATACTTTTTAAAAAAGTCGTGACTACTTGGAATTTTTGAAAAATCAAAAAAGTCACGATGATTAACTAAGTCATCCCAGAAAGTATTGTCAGGATCACGGACAATACTTATACTTGAATCCGTGTCCATATAAGCATTTGATATTCTATCACCGAAAATCATTTTCAGCTGCTGGTAGTACCCCCAGTAAAATATAACCTTTGCCAAGTCTAAAACAGTGACACCTGCTTGAATAGGTTTGTTGAGTGTTACTGTCTTAGGCCGTAACATTACAATACTTACGTTTTCCGTTAGAGGAAGGAAATCTTTGCATTCCGGTTTAGATAATAAATGGCGAGACTGAGCGCGAGATCCGCAAAATTTAACCTTAACGTTATTCTTATTGGATTCTAAGCACTTGCCAAAAATTTGGTTATTCTGATTTTTTAGGAATTGTCGCATAGATTCACTTGTAGCCTTCTTACGCTTATTGATATTAAAATCAATATAATCTCGAAAATAGTTTGTTTCCTTGAACGAAACTCCTGCATGGATTTTCTTTAGAATCATCCCCATCTGTAAATAATACCTTAGAGCCTTGTAGTGTAGAACATAGTTTTCTCGGTCGTAGCAGTGAAGTAGCAGTCTTGGTTGACTTGTGAAGGATCGTTTCGTGCTCTTTCCCAAATTATCCATCGTAAACTGTTGTTTTTTTGATAATTCCTCATACCTGACAATCCGTTTCTCCGGTGCAAGTGGTAAATCCGCGGTAATGTCTTGCACTTCGGGCGGGTACCCAAGATCCACTTCTAAGAAATATCCTGTATCACCACTACCGTCATAGGTCTTCCAATCAATGCTCTGTAAATCATCTACCGGCTCCCACTTGTAGTCTGACTGCGGATATTTATCCAAAAGAGCTGTAGCATATAGACTCACCTTATCATTATAAATAATATGTGTCCTCTCCTTCCCAGGGTCAAATCCGTTTGGGCAACGCTCATTATTTGCTGTTTCAATTTTTTTAGAACAAAAGGCAGTACCTCCGCGTATTCCGCGGGATAACCACTTTATCATTTTAGCATCTCGAATGTATTCTATTTCTGCTTTTGTTTTGAAAAGAAAACATTGAAATGAATACCCTGATCCGGTGCACATGTAAGTAGGGTCTAGACCGTACATCTCTAGTCCATTCTTCCGGAAATTTTCCCAGATAACCGCAAGTAGTAGTACATCAACAATAGTGTACAAACGAGTGAACTGTCTAAAGTCAGTTATATTAAAGGTTTTAATAACTTTCTGAACTAGTTGCCACTCCTCATCTGTACATTTTTCATTTCTGAGATCATTGTTAAAATGAAATTTGCCTGGAATAGGGTGCCCGTCTTTCAGTACTTCCGGAGATGATAGGTATCTGTACGGATATGGCAACTTTTCAAATAAAAGTTCTGCCGCATCTTCGTATTCAGTTTTATTTCGTTTAAACCCACCGTTGCTACTATTTCCTAATATGTAAGGAATACTTTCGGAGACTAGGTTTAAGGTTTTTGCATTTTCCTTCTTCAACGCCTCAGACAATGAGCTGAGTGAATTCGGCAGAAACTGACACGAGTCTATGAAGCGTAATTTTACTTTCCTATTACCGGTCCATCCTTTCTTCTGATAATGCCCTGTATTATAGATATAATTTAAAGAGGGTACTTGCAAATCACGAGCAGGTATCTCCAGCTGTACAAATTTTTCGGTACCCTTGCTTATAACAGAAATATCTTTAGCGTCAAAAATAGAGTGCTCTAAATGTTGCATTAAAAGATGCAAGTCAAAACCAGCTGAATTATGAGCTATACATACGAGCTCGTGTTTAAATTTTATGCGCATATTACAGCCCGAACATATGCTGGCTACATACTTTCCAGTATCATGCGAGTGGTGATATGTTTTTACGACCGTGCTGATTCTAGAATCTTTCCTGCGCTTAGGTTTATTTTGGTGGCTCGGAGCCTTGTTCCAATCAAGTATTAACGTTTCATCGTCTGTGCTGCCTTCTCCGTGCGCGTCAATTGTGTCATCATTTGTCACTGATGACGTAAATTGGCGCCGACAGAATTTGCAGTGGGTAGCCTCTTCATGCTGTTTGCGCTCTTCATCTGTTGGGACTATAAAATTATTTGTAGTTCTTATGGACCACAGAATGTTTTGTGCTTGTGTAAAAACATTTTGGAAAAAATGTTCCACAGGATTATCTCCGTCGTAATACTCCTGTGCAATTATTTGCTGCCCC
Source organism: Allacma fusca (assembly GCA_947179485.1). NCBI lineage: Eukaryota > Metazoa > Arthropoda > Collembola > Symphypleona > Sminthuridae > Allacma > Allacma fusca. The sequence goes on along the minus strand of OX359250.1, from coordinate 42,137,573 downwards.
TCTTCATTGCTTTTGACAATTACAAAAGCATAACTTGCAGGTTCGAATTTGTTGTCAATAATAGTGTGACCACCCAGAGAATGCTTATCTTTCGGCTCCACACTAAAACATTCAAAGTCCCAATACAATATGTACGGATAAGGTAACGTTAATTCTGGTCTAGTAAATTTTAGTTTTTCTCCTTCTTTAGGTAATTTCTCAACCACTTCATTATCCGTTTTACAAGTCCGCGAATGTTCCGTACATTTCGTTTCTGTTGCAAAAAATCGAAAGCAACGTTCGCAAAAATATTGCGTAGACGTCTTTCGGAAACCCAGAAACTTATTTATACTTCGCAGAAGTACCAAATGGTAAAGGTGTTCTTTGCCAACTTTCTTGTGAATTAAAAACAGGTTCACAATTTTTTTCGCTCTAAGTTTGCTAGACCTAATCATAACTACTTGACCCTTGCGATGACTTAAAATATTAACAGCAATATTATTATTTTCCTCAAATACTGGAAGGTCGTTGTAGATATTAACACCATCGGTTATATTCCTGAAATCTAGTCTAGAAAAATAAGTTTTCCATGTTTTATGATTAGACAAATTTTTGTTGTTAACACCCTCCCTTCTATTCTTATTAGCCTGTTCATCCCAGTATAGACCTGCAGAAATACAATACTTAAAACAATTGTTATCTTTATTTTTAAAATTTACATATCCCTGTCTGTGTTTGAAAGGCATTTGTAAATGACCACTAGCTTTAGAATTTGCAAATAACCTAATTTCTCCCAGTTTAATTTCAAATGATTCAATGCGCTGCACATTCCAGCCGGATCCATTTTCCACAAAAGTGTTCTTTTTCTCAATTATATCAGAAGCACTCTGTAGTAATATTGAATGAATAGACGCAGGCGTTTCTAGTTCATGATGTAAAGACTTAAAATATATTAACGCCTGTTTATAACCTTTACTCCCATTTTCTTCAATAACTTCTTTTTCCATCTGAACACCAATACTGATTTCCACCTTTGATAGGGTATGTATGGCATATAACTCCTTTAACAGTTTAGAAGTAGCAGGTTCCACTTCCGCAAATGTAGCCTCGATGTCCGGCTTATTTAAGCTATGTTTATACTTATAGCTTATCATGCTCCCTCCGTGACTTCGACTGTACTCATAAAAATCAGTTAGGTCAAGTTTAGCTCCGGCATCCACGTAGCCCATACGCTGACCTGGCTTATGACACTCGTGCGATTCGGAGTCTGGCATATAGTTTGCGCAATCTATACAAAAATGCCTAGTCTCCAGATGTCCTTCGTAATTACAATACGATCGGCAGTAAAAGGGACAGTTAACCATGGGACACCGTAAAACCTATAAACAAATTCGCCACTTATAATGTGTATCTATATTGTAATTTATTTGAATAATAGTTTAAAATATTATTACTTACATTGTTATTGGTTCCGGAACGAATCGGCTGAGGAGGCTGCAAATTCATTTTTGTATCACTTCTCTTCAGTGCAATAGTTTCTTCAGAGAACCAAGAGCAAACTAAAGTTTTCATCCCTTGTCATCTCTTGACACTCCATCAGAGAGAAGTCGCCCCTCCTTCCATGCCGTGTAAAAGGTTCGTCCCACTTTAAGAAGCTTTGTTGTTACGTATAGGCCTAATATAACAAGCAATACTAAATATACAAGTTGCAGTATGTGTTAAACATATATCACATAACATACATAATAGGAATATGGTGAAACAACTTACTCATCCAATTTTCTGTCTGTGTAGTGTACCAATCGTATTCTGGTCTGAAATCGGTGCTGCTATTCTTCTGCCCAGTTAAGAGTCTTTTCAAAACTATTTCCAAACCGCTTGCTATGATTTCGCTGCTTCCGCTTGCAAAATCTTTTTGCTCCAGTTCGCCTTGGCTTAATTTTGCTTCAATATTGTTTAATAATTCCATAGAATTGTTTTTTCCTGCAATGGACGCAAAATTAGCGCAAGCCATCACAACAAATACAAGTATTATCATCATGGTGACAAGAATGATAGTGATAAATTTGCCTATTCTTACCCAAGTTTTATTTCATTTTATAGGAGAAGAAAATACCCTTTTCCCGGGCAAAGGAAACTTGGGATGGACTTATTCACAGGAGGCACGTACCACTTAACCCCGTTGAACTCCCTGCTGTAGCCCCTCCCCTCTTTACTCGGCCAAAAAAACGTATTCAGCCGATCGAGTCAGAGAGTGAGAGTGAGACACCTGCAGAAGATCCCTGCAGCTCTAACGCTCTCAGCAATGTAATTAACTTGATCTTTCTATTTTCAGTTGATCTTTTATTGCGGAACAAATTAGACAATTATTATTTGAAGGCTTAAATTTGGTTTATTTCTAGGCTTCCTATAAGATACCCAAACTTCAGCATACCGCTCCAAAAGTTAGTCCAAACTGTTGCAACTGTAAATTTGAGTTAGAGTTGCAGAAACAGAAAGTAGACTTTCTGATGGGTAGACGTTGTCACGCAAAAGCTAGGCATGATGAACTTTGTGCCCAACTCTCTAAAAAAGATGATGAGTTACTGTTGAAGGACAAGATCATCCAGGACAGAGACAACACTATTCAGATCAAGGACATCGATCTGAAGTATAAGGACACCGAGATCCAGTCCATGAGCAAGCTCCTGCAGTCCAAGGATTCCGAACTGAGTCTCCTCCGAGCTCAACTGTCCGATGCTCATGACCGCATCCGGAACCACGAGGTAAATATCAATTTACTTGTAGCTTTTGTAATTAGCTGAATTGGTTTCTCTGATCTGGTTTACTTGCCTCTAATTATATTAACACAATATTTGCTTTATTAGATTCAAACACCGCCTGTGGTGAACCAATATTTTGGTCCTACTCCCCGTCTTCCACCGCCCTCATCAAAATACTTCCGCCCTCGCCAAGCCTCACCACCCCCTCATATCAAAGTAAGTTTCTAACCTGCTTTAGTTGTTTTAAACCACATCACTGTATTCAAGCAAATATTTCACAAACCCATTTCTCGTACTTTCTAATTTTAGTTTCCAATTGGCTTTGATCCCCCCATTGGCATGTATTACTTATACGGCTCCGCTAGACCTATTGAGCAGTATTGGCTTAATACTACTGCTATATTTGAATCGTTGACTGCACTCTTTGGAAACGAATCAAAGATTACTTTGTACAAAAACTGTTGCAAAGTCTTTTTTGATACGTACTCTTTTGGAGCTTCCAAATGGTCTGCTCTGGAAATGAACGGGAAAGTGACACTGACAGTTCATGGCATTTTCATCAACGTATGCAAACGTTTTTATGTTTCAGCAAAACAATAATATTCGTTCATGTTACTTATGACTTTCTTTTATTACAGATAACCATGAGGAACAACAACTTCCACACGAAGAACTGATATTGTTTATATTATTATACTCTTTTAAACATTTTCATGCAATTTTAGCTCATTTTTTAAATATCTCATGGTCAAAATTATCAAGAGGTAATGTTGCTTAATATCCGAAAAAGATTTCACTAAAGACTATATGTCCTACATATCAAAGTCTCGAATAAGAGCAAATACTCTATGTAGACAATATAGTCTTCATGAAAACTTTTTTGATTTTACTCGAAATTATCTCAATAATTTTCACTTTACGAAAATGAATAATATTCTAATACACCTCGTGTAATCATTTTTAAATAATCTGTTTTTTAAATTAAATATAACTACTACTATTATACATGCAAGCCGTAATTCATTACGCCTATGTTAAGCTAACGTTACTACTATATAAATTGCTCATACATACACAGGTAAACTTTTTCCTATACCTCAAACAATGTTGAAGGCTAGGAAATAGGCAAATTCCGAGATTACTTGACCCCCGTCAAAAACCCAGATTAATTGACGGGGGCCAAAAACCATAATTAAAATGGACTACTCTAAGCGATGATGAAATCGTCACAAAATGCACTTAAAGACTTTGGCTAGACACAAAACATGTGCAAAGTTTGGATTCTCTTAATGGCCTCATGACATGACCCATCAGTGACCTCATATATCAATATAGAACCTATACCGGATTTCCTACCCAAAACTTACTGGGATCCAGACACTCCGGAATAAGGGGGACATTGTCCCTCCCAAAAAAACGTCAGGGATGGACATGCTATACTACTGTCCCCCACTTTTCAAAAATCAGGTAAGCCTTTTCCTGACTTTTTGTTGTCAAGACTGCAATAAAGCTTCAATTTTTTAAAAAATCCTGTATAAATTTCTAATAGTTCTAAAAACATGAAAGAATCAATTTCTTCTAAACAAAAGTATTTACACCGTGTTGACAGATATTTTTTTCATTCTGGCAAAGGTGTCCGCCTATCCTACATATAGGCCTATTTGTAGGCTACTTATAGGGTGCGAGGATTTTATTAAAGAGGCTTGTAGGCAAAATAGGGTGCAAGAGTTTACGCTAAAAGCCTAGCCTACAAAATAGGTAGGCTAAGGCATCGTAGAATTATAGGCATATATGTAGGCTATTGATATATGTTATTTTCATTTAATGGTATATGGAACGGCCAAATGAAAATTAAAGAATAATCCGCGACTGGTACTTGCAGATTGTTGATTGTATGTTTCATGGTGCGGTTGAAGCATGAAAAGTTCGTGCTATCTCGCCTTGATATGCGCTAGAACTTCACCAAAATTAAAACTTCAAAATACTTCGTAAAGTGGAAACTGTATAAGCTCGACCACTGAAACGAAAAAATGCGTTTGAACACAATTCAGATTTCAAACAGGATTTACTGAGATATTTTGGAGTAGAATTAGAGTAGAATGCGCTTAAATAGTCTGTCAGTAACGAAAAGCACATAAAATGTAGGAAGTAGAATTGGTTGATCTAATTTGTAAATGAATTGTAGGCTAATATGTAGGTTTGTGCTCCCCCTATAAGAAGGATGTAGGATAGGCTGACCTATTCGGCGGTTAAAATGTAGGCATATATGTAGGCTCGGCTCAAATTTTATAAATAGGAAGGATATAGGATAGGCTGAGCCATTTGGACACCTTTGCATTCTGGTATATTCTTATTGTGGAGATCGGTTCATCTAGGTACCTCCAACGAAGGAGTTTATTGCAGGATATTAATAATTACCATCAAATATTTATAAACATATACATATTACATAATATTTACTTCAAAGAATTCACCGCCACAAAATTTGGTCGGGCCCAGCGGAGGGACCAGGCAATGTACTTCTAAACCAGTAACTCTACCGGAGAATGTTCCTTGGACCAAGATTGTGGAACAGATCTTGCTTGAACCCAGAGGTGTGGAATATTTTGAAATATTGTATTTGAAATAGTATTTGAAATACATTTAGTATTTCGTATTTGGTATTTTTCTAGCCGTAAATTGTTTAAGGTATTTTGTATTTCGTATTTTGTCAGCACCAACATGTCTACTGTATTTTATATTTCGTATTTTGAAAATTACGAACGTGATAGTATTTTGTATTTATTTATCTTCTAAAATTTACAGTCATTATTTCAAATACAAAATATAGTTTTAAAATACATGACTCTGGAAATTGTTAAGGTCGTCTCTAAAACATGCTCAAATAAATATTTTAAATGTAAAACACTACTAATTTAAAACATTTTTAAACGAGTTTTTGAAAGCCGTTGGAGGGGTTTGAAGAAATTACTGTATAAATACAAAAAAATCAATGTATCTGAGTACTATAAAGCTAGCTAAATTAGTGACGCGAATATAAATATATTACCCAGGAGTTATAAGATTATTTGTTTAAAGGAAAAATATTCTGTACCTACGGCAATGTTAATTTACTTTGATACACACAAATGCACAACTCTAAAGTCTAATAAAATGCAGTTACCTTTATTAAGTTGATTTATTTTTAAATATTGTATCATTTGGCCGAATTATACAAAATATTTTGGGAGAATAAACTTTGGGTACATCTCAGATATGTACTTTGAGATAAATATGAGAGTATTTTCAATAAGTATTTCGTATTTCAAATACGGTATTTTTATTTCATATTTTCTCTTTTGGTTGGAAGGAAAGTATTTTATTTTGTATCTTGCCCAAATGACTCTGGATATTTGTATTTTGTATTGTATCTTCACTAAGTTGAACCTGGTATTTGTAGTTTATATTCGTATTTTAACTGTTCTGAAAATGTATTTGTATTTTGTATTTCAATAATAAATTTCATGTATTTTCCACACCTCTTCTTGAACCTGACCTGACCAGACCAAAATTTAAAGAACAGATCGAACCATTCCCACAGCTAGTTAGCAATCATTGCAATGAATCTATGATACCTCTATTTGAAATCCATAACATTTTGCTGGTGTCTAGTATTTCTAAGAAAAGGTTTCTACTATTTTTTTTAAATAGAAGATCTATAATATTTCCATGTTTATATGATTAGCTAACGAAAAATTATGCGTAACCTTATATGTATATACATACGTTTGTATATAGTCACTAGCAAAGAAACTATGTATAACTAATTAAAAAATGTTGTCCCCCCACTTTGTAGAACGTTCCGGAGTGCCTGCTGGGATTGGTCCGGAATAGACTAGTTTTCCTCAAATATACCAAGTAGTCGCCTGATCGCCTGCCAAGTTTAGTTCCAATTATTATCGTTGCAACAGTAAGGCGACTGTTTACATACGGGCATCTCGTGGAGGATTCGGGGGATTCATAATCATAATTACGGACAACTTCATTACGGCTGTTAAAATTGTATCCACTCATGTAATTATTCTTCCAAATTACCAATGTGTAGCGTGTAGGACAGTATTGCGCAGAAGAGTGACAATAGGCAAACATGTATACTCAAACGTTTATGCAAGTACATACATATATTGCCCGGAAAAGTTTGTCCGTGCAAATTTCTTTCAAGACTCTCATCATCCCCATACAAAGAGATTACATCTCTTTTATTTCCCAAACTTTCATATATCACTTTCCCCACCATCTCTTCCAATTTAGCCTAATTTACAAAAATTCAATAAAAAAGGCAAAATCTATTGAACTATTTTTAGCACTGAAAGTGAAGAATATTTTACTAAGCTGTTGTTCATAGAGCAGAGTATGATCTACTCTCATTATAAACAGGAACAAAAATAATAGCGTAAATTATCGTTTGACGGTTTTTCACTCTATGAAATATATGTACATGTACATGCATTGAGCTGAAGCAAGCTTTTTTCCTTATTAGAACGGGGACTTGAGGCTTACAATAGGAATAAATTCATAAAACCTAAGGTCAACCGCAGCTCGCATTTCACCTACCATTACACCGAAAACAAATCTAACAGCACGTGTATTAAAATCTGGGTGCGTAAGCCATCTTCAATGGCATTACAAATGTAATCATGAACAATGTCATTATTACAATCTATTCCAATAAAGACTACTGCTTATCAAAAATATGTTGAAGGAGCAACAAACTACACTTACGTCACCATACCCAATGACTTCTTGAGCTTCAGGTTGACTCTTCTGTCGACTGTTGCTACTTGCTACGGCGAGATGCCTAGGATTTTACGTAAAGAAATGCTATGACGATACGCTGACAGTTAATCCACGGGATTCAATCCAATGACGTCGTGGAGATATGCAACGTTGGATCATACGAGAGTATCTGGATTGTATAGGGTTTACAATTGCAGATTAAAGTAACATAAAAAACCAATGAAAGCTTGTACTGTTTGATGAAATTACCGGCCCGTGCACTAATAAATTTTGAAGTATGTAGATTTACTAAACTTGAAGTTCTCGGTCAACATCAAAACAAATGTTTATGTGGATTATGAGAACGTAAATGAAAATAATAGGTCTAACTATGGCCATTTTAAGGGTCAACAGCAGTACTAACTCAGTTTCATCACACAGGAACATGCGTATTGATAAGATCATAAACAAAGAGCTCTAAACGTAAACCTTCCCATGATCCCTCCATATCCCGGCAGCAATAAAAAAAACAAATATTTCACATGCTCGCGGCATGGGCGCCCAACCTTTGTAACGTAGTAGGTGAAAAATCAAACTAACACCATTAAATGGATTATGAAAGATAATCAAGAGTTTGCCGGAATCTTCAAATTTTAAATAGATAACTAATAGAATGACGTTCAAAAATTGAGGATCCTGCAAGTATAAATACTCGGTCATGATGTTCTAAAAATCAGTCGAACAAACAACTCCATTGTTTGAGGGAAACAGACAAAAGAATCACAATGTTGAAGTCACTTTACATTTTCGCTTTCGGTTTAGCCATTTTGGCTAACGCCGAAGACAAAATTACAGGATTCAACACCCAGACCAACACTATTCTCGGAACCAGTGGTAAAATCCTTATCGAAACCATTCTTACACCCGAAGTACAGGAATCTGCTCAAGATCCTGGTTTTCAACTACCCAGTAGGCCAGGCTACAAACCGTCTATCCCAATTGTCCGACCCCAACCAGAAGTTCTCCCAATCGCGAGACCATCTCCAGTCATCCTCCCAATTGACGGACCCAAACCAGTTATAACTCCAATTGTACAGAAACCCCGACCAATCGTCTTCCCAATTGTTGAGGAACCCCAACCAGTCATCAGCCCCATTGTTCGACCACAACCAGGAGTTCTACCAATTGAGAGACCATCTCCAGTCATCCTCCCAATTGACGGACCCAAACCAGTTATCACTCCAATCGTACAGAAGCCACGACCAATCGTCTTCCCAATTGTTGAGGAACCCCAACCAGTCATCCTCCCTATCGAAGGCCCAAAACCCGTTATCACTCCAATCGTACAGAAGCCACGACCAATCGTCTTCCCAATTGTTGAGGAACCCCAACCAGTCATCCTCCCTATCGAAGGCCCAAAACCCGTTATCACTCCAATCGTACAGAAGCCACGACCAATCGTCTTCCCAATTGTTGAGGAACCCCAACCAGTCATCCTCCCTATCGAAGGCCCAAAACCCGTTATCACTCCAATCGTACAGAAGCCACGACCAATCGTCTTCCCAATTGTTGAGGAACCCCAACCAGTCATCCTCCCTATCGAAGGCCCAAAACCCGTTATCACTCCAATCGTACAGAAGCCACGACCAATCGTCTTCCCAATTGTTGAGGAACCCCAACCAGTCATCCTCCCTATCGAAGGCCCAAAACCCGTTATCACTCCAATCGTACAGAAGCCACGACCAATCGTCTTCCCAATTGTTGAGGAACCCCAACCAGTCATCCTCCCTATCGAAGGCCCAAAACCCGTTATCACTCCAATCGTACAGAAGCCACGACCAATCGTCTTCCCAATTGTTGAGGAACCCCAACCAGTCATCCTCCCTATCGAAGGCCCAAAACCCGTTATCACTCCAATCGTACAGAAGCCACGACCAATCGTCTTCCCAATTGTTAAGGAACCCCAACCAGTCATCCTCCCTATCGAAGGCCCAAAACCCGTTATCACTCCAATCGTACAGAAGCCACGACCAATCGTCTTCCCAATTGTTGAGGAACCCCAACCAGTCATCCTCCCTATCGAAGGCCCAAAACCCGTTATCACTCCAATCGTACAGAAACCACGACCAATCGTCTTCCCAATTGTTGAAGAACCCCAACCAGTCATCCTCCCTATCGAAGGCCCAAAACCCGTTATCACTCCAATCGTACAGAAGCCACGACCAATCGTCTTCCCAATTGTTGAGGAACCCCAACCAGTCATCCTCCCTATCGAAGGCCCAAAACCCGTTATCACTCCAATCGTACAGAAGCCACGACCAATCGTCTTCCCAATTGTTGAGGAACCCCAACCAGTCATCCTCCCTATCGAAGGCCCAAAACCCGTTATCACTCCAATCGTACAGAAGCCACGACCAATCGTCTTCCCAATTGTTGAGGAACCCCAACCAGTCATCCTCCCTATCGAAGGCCCAAAACCCGTTATCACTCCAATCGTACAGAAGCCACGACCAATCGTCTTCCCAATTGTTGAGGAACCCCAACCAGTCATCCTCCCTATCGAAGGCCCAAAACCCGTTATCACTCCAATCGTACAGAAGCCACGACCAATCGTCTTCCCAATTGTTGAGGAACCCCAACCAGTCATCCTCCCTATCGAAGGCCCAAAACCCGTTATCACTCCAATCGTACAGAAGCCACGACCAATCGTCTTCCCAATTGTTGAGGAACCCCAACCAGTCATCCTCCCTATCGAAGGCCCAAAACCCGTTATCACTCCAATCGTACAGAAGCCACGACCAATCGTCTTCCCAATTGTTGAGGAACCCCAACCAGTCATCCTCCCTATCGAAGGCCCAAAACCCGTTATCACTCCAATCGTACAGAAGCCACGACCAATCGTCTTCCCAATTGTTGAGGAACCCCAACCAGTCATCCTCCCTATCGAAGGCCCTAAACCCGTTATCACTCCAATCGTACAGAAGCCACAACCAATCGTCTTCCCAATTGTTGAGGAACCCCAACCAGTCATCCTCCCTATCGAAGGCCCAAAACCCGTTATCACTCCAATCGTACAGAAACCACGACCAATCGTCTTCCCAATTGTTGAGGAACCCCAACCAGTCATCCTCCCTATCGAAGGCCCAAAACCCGTTATCACTCCAATCGTACAGAAACCACGACCAATCGTCTTCCCAATTGTTGAAGAACCCCAACCAGTCATCCTCCCTATCGAAGGCCCAAAACCCGTTATCACTCCAATCGTACAGAAGCCACGACCAATCGTCTTCCCAATTGTTGAGGAACCCCAACCAGTCATCCTCCCTATCGAAGGCCCAAAACCCGTTATCACTCCAATCGTACAGAAGCCACGACCAATCGTCTTCCCAATTGTTGAGGAACCCCAACCAGTCATCCTCCCTATCGAAGGCCCAAAACCCGTTATCACTCCAATCGTACAGAAGCCACGACCAATCGTCTTCCCAATTGTTGAGGAACCCCAACCAGTCATCCTCCCTATCGAAGGCCCAAAACCCGTTATCACTCCAATCGTACAGAAGCCACGACCAATCGTCTTCCCAATTGTTGAGGAACCCCAACCAGTCATCCTCCCTATCGAAGGCCCAAAACCCGTTATCACTCCAATCGTACAGAAGCCACGACCAATCGTCTTCCCAATTGTTGAGGAACCCCAACCAGTCATCAGCCCCATCGTTCGACCACAGCCAGGAGTTCTCCCAATTGAGAGACCATCCCCAGTCATCGTCCCTATTGACGGACCATCTCCAATCATCTTCCCAATTGAGCAGCGACCAAAACCAATTGTTTTCCCAATTGTTGACGAACCAAAACCAGTTATCACTCCCATTGTTCGTCCATCGCCAGTGATTACGCCAATTGAGGGACCAAAACCAGTTATCACTCCCATTGTTCGTCCATCGCCAGTGATTACGCCAATTGAGGGACCAAAACCAGTTATTACTCCCATTATTCGTCCATCGCCAGTGATTACACCAATTGAGGGACCAAAACCAGTTATCACTCCCATTGTTCGTCCATCTCCAGTGATTACACCGATTGAGGGACCAAAACCAGTTATCACTCCCATTGTTCGTCCATCTCCAGTGATTACACCAATTGAGGGACCAAAACCAGTTATCACCCCAATTGTTCGTCCATCTCCCGTCATCACACCAATTGAGGGACCAAAACCAGTTATCACCCCGATTGTTCGTCCATCTCCCGTCATCACACCAATTGAGGGACCAAAACCAGTTATCACCCCAATTGTTCGTCCTTCTCCAGTTATTCTCCCAATTGAGGGTCCAAAACCAGTGATTACACCAATTGAGGGACCAAAACCAGTCATTACTCCAATCATTGAGAAACCCCTCCCAATTGTGTTTCCAATTGTTGACCAGCCAGAACCTGTTCCAGAAATTATCACCAGACCTGGAGGTTGGTTACCTGCTCCTGTTGCTCCAGTTGTCCCTGAGTTGGATGTTCTCCCAGCACCAAGCAACAAGCTGCCAATTCGACCTAAACCTGTTTATTTCCCAGCTCCTGAAGATATAATTTTTTAAGCGTCTAAATTTATTACCAGCTTCTTTAGGTTTCATGGTAGTTTATTTGATGATATACACATCTTCAGATTTAGTGGCACGTATATTATACGTGGAAATGTCCTTTAAGCATGTAAAATCACAAAAATAATAAAATAATTCGTTGTCACCATGTCAAAATACAATCTTTCAATTTATGTTTGTCTTATTGATCAGAACATGTTATGATAAATCTAGGTTTATCAGTCATAACGAGAAGTTACATGGTATTAAGGTGTTGGCCCAAATTAATCCGTAACACTACTCAATATGGTTTTGCTACACTTTAGAATTTTCAGCCAGCGGAATACCTAGGTGGCTTTTCCCATATATGCCATGATCGCAAGCGCCGTTTACTGACCATGTTTGGTTCAACTAAAATATTTATTTTAGTTTTTCAATTACTGTTGAAATTAAATCTACAATTAACTAATATTAACTAAGGACCGCCGATCACTAGGACGTAAAAACAGCACCTGGTTGCTCGAGTGGTAGCTCCAAATAATAATATTTCTGCTCACCTGTGCTCTTCAATTTACCAAGCAAGCAAGTTTATCATTGCAGTGCTGCTTATTGTACTCTATGGCAACCCATCATCTCTCACAGCTCGTGCATGTGTACTCGACTATTTCTAGCCTTAAATACTAATTAAATTACTGAGCGAACCCTCAGAAATGCCTTTAGTACAATCTAAATATTCCATGAAATGTAGCATAGACCCAAATAATGAAAATCATCTCAGCAGAGGTATTTAATCAAAGTCCACCCATAAATTTGTGCTTTGATTATTTTTATAATACTTTCTATTTACTTGTAATGTACATTTACTTAATAATTTATAGCTTCTATTTAGGAATATTTAGATTGTACTATAAGGCAGCTCTGAGGGTTAGCTGAGTCCTTGAATTAGTACTTAAGGCTACAAATAGTCAAAAGTCAAGTACACATGCATGAGCTGTGAGAGATGGGATGGGTCGCCATAAAGTACAGTAAGCAGCATTGTAATCAGGGTTGGAAAAAACCGGCTTTTATCAATAAAGGGCAATCCAGTGGCAAGAAATGGTAACAACCGGTTTTTATTTGATGTGGATTTTATTGGCTAAAATATAATAAACGCCAATACTATCCAGTTAAATAATCTAATGTCCAGGCCAGTGGTTAATATTGGATTTTACCGGCATCTTTTGGCTTGTGGTAATAATTGGTAACAATTATGTGCGATCACGCGACGTGCTCCAAAAAATTAAAACTCTGCTTCTTTTACGTCCGAACCTACTTAGTCTCTATATAAACACGCTTTTCGTTAGTTACCTAGCAGCCCAATTTAAATATTATGACAGACCGGTAGTTCTCTGCAGAATTTTCCGCACTTCAGTGAGTGTCATTTCTGGGATGGTTTTTGATTCTTTTATTATTTTAATTCTCATAATCATTTCATTGCCGAATAACTGCTTGCAACATTAAAATCGAAGATGAAATTTTTTCAAATGTTTAATAAATACCGACGGTTGAAAAAGATGCTAAAAAGATGTTTTCCTTTAACCATTGTGGCTTTTATTCATTGATGTCCATGCATGCGCAATATTAGCCAAGCCGGTGGTACTTTTTGGTTAAAACCGGTTTTTATTGGACAGTGGATTTATTTGGATACTATTAATTATGGCCATTTTATACCAATCTATACAACCGGACCAGGCCGGTTAGTACCGGATTTTATCCAATAGTGACCAGGCCAATTCTTGCCACTTGCCAACCCTGATTGTAATGATAAACTTGCTTGCTTGGTAAAGTGCAGAGCAGAGGAGAGCAGAAATATTATAAGTTGAAGCTACCACTTGAGCAACCCGGTGCTGTTTTTACGTCCCTGTAGGCCGATCTCTCCTTAAAGGAGATAAATGTTAAGGTTCACTTTACTTTCGTCTTTGTTCAAGATTGGTGTGTCTGTTTTGTCTCTGAATTCCCTCCTCCTTTTATTCATTCTATTCAACACAAAAAAATAAGTACAATTTGTACTAATCTTCGATATTCTTTAACCTCCTCCTTTATTTGCCCCAACCTTTACAGATACGCGTCAAAATATCTTGGACTGAAACCAACTTGGACTCAACAAAGGGCAAGTAACCAGCCCTGCAGATGAACGGATGAATTGTAAAAGTACATGGTTATTATATTAGAATAAATAAATGTTGAATCAGCGTCATCGATGTATTATTATAAACCTGTAGATTAATGTTTATTAAAATCGTTTGTTGTAATGGAAAGCACGAAAATATGACACTTAACCATTATTTAGTCAACAAGCAAATTATGTTTGCTTTAAAAAGTCGGTGTAGACATTTTTCTCAGTTAGAATTTTTCTTCCAACATCAGTAGTTTTGAGACATTGAATAATTACTGTCTTTCGATATTTTGGATACTCTAGGGGGTCTGAACAGCACACCTTCTCTCCACGAATTATCTTGTCAAGGAAATATAGTGATGCAGGTCCACAAGAGCTCGAATCAGTCTGTAATATTTTTTAATACGAATACAGCTACAATTTCGGAATTGGAACGAGTCTGGGTCATACATGCATGAAATGTAATTAGTCATAGTAGCATTTAATTAAGATCAGTCTGCCCAAAACGGAAATAAATTGCCCGAGTATGATAGTCATTTGAAGTAAGTTTATGCATGATTGATCATATTAGAGCCCACTGCGAAACCAACGTTACAAGTGAGTTCAACATGCTTTAAAAAGTAATTCATTGAACTGGGTCAATTTCATCGTTCACAGGAGCAGAATTCGGATTTTTTACGGATTTCAGTTTCATGAGTTGTTTACTTCAATTTAAACTATCAAAAACAGGCTTTTAAAATACAATTTCAACTGGTAGATGAAATCCTATGTTAAAATAATCACAGTAATGTAAGGCAATCGTATGAATAAATGCGGTTTTTAAACAACTGGGGAGTTACTTCCGCATGGGCACAGTAAGCAATATTTCCTACTCTGGTTCCGGCATAGCTTGAAGATATTGTAGCCTGGGTTGTTCCCTCCAGCCTATACAGTAATCAACATATATTTTCCCTGTGGCAAGCATTATTTTCAACAGCCTTATTGCCCGTGTGGCAGGGAACATCGAGAAATGCCTTATTTCATAGGTAATAGTGTTATGAATTTATTTATGTGCAATAATTAATAACACTATTGCCCCCGCCAAAGTAAACCGGTCAAGGGGGTGCACCATTTTCAAATTTCGCAAAAAGAACATGAGACAATACAATTATGAATTATTGTGCAGAAATTAATTGGTAACACAATTACATACAAATTAAGACATTTCCCGATGCTCCCTGTCACACGGGGAGTCAGTTTCTCGGTGTTGAAAATAATGATTGCCACAGAAAAAATATATTTTGCGTACTGTATAGGCTGGAGGGAACAACACGGGCTACAATATCTTCAAGCTATGACAAACTTAAAGGACATGAATACATTACTTACATTATATATCACTATTGGTTTCTACTACGTGTTATCATGACACTGTTCTTGGTATATGAGCTAAGATCTTGGACGATTTAATTCTGGTTTTGGAGAAAATTTACCGCTGGTATATATTCAGGGTTGGTTTGGTTTAAACCAAATGATTTAAACCATGGTTTAAACCATGGTTTAAACCAAACGGTTTTTTTTATAAAAACCAATGGTTTAAACCAAACACCTAAAATTTTAATATTTTCAATCCAAAACGCTTATATTTCGTCGTGCACAAAACTTGTACAGTTACTGTGATATTGTGTAATTAAACTTTAGTGAAGTAAATAATACTATTAGCATTTAGTCTTGTACATTTAGAAATTCGGAATCGTTTGTAAAATGAAAAATGCCAAACTTGTGTTTATGCTGCAAAGTTATCATTAAAATTATATCCAAATTATTAAATATTTAATGCTTTGTGATACTTACTGAGTTTGGGAAATAAGTAAATTTGTTCAAATTCACATGTTTTTTCATATTAATGAATGTTTTGCATTGAAAATTTGTTTAAACCAAAAAAACCTGGTTTAAACCAAAAAAACCCGGTTTAAACCAAAAAAACCCGGTTTAAACCAAAAAAACCTGGTTGTTTGGTTTTTTTGAAAAAAACCAAAAAAAACCCAACCCTGTATATATTTAAGGTGTTGTAGATGAATTGCGTTACCTGATTTACGACTGCATCAAAATAAGTCACGGACCACTCCGTGTTGCTGAAATTGCTCATTTTAAAGGCTTGAGTCATCAAGTCCCCATAAATCAGAAGTCCCTGCACTACTCTCTGTTTGCTTAGATAGTTCCCCCTCAATGTATCAATAATTTTTAACTTGAACGTTCTTTTGTCAGCAACAATGACAATCCAATGCTCACCAAAATTGGAAATTGTCACAATTGTTTCCGTTGACGTGGAAACATTTATAAACGCTTTGTTCATGATTAGCTCAGATTTATTAAAACCGCCTTCATCAAAGCGAACTATACCGGAAGGAAAGTAAACTAAACCGTTTGGCTTGGATTTCCCAATTAATAGCGCAGCATAAAAATCGATCAAAAAATTATTGAGCCATGACGAATGCAATGCCGTGGATAAGTCCTCGTTCATCAACTCTAAATTCTTGAAAGCACCAACGACGCCAAACGTCACTGTACAGTCATTGCTTTCGATGTCACTGAAAACCCAATTTCCGTCAAAATTTAGGTTAATTCATCAACATTTATTAATATTCAGCGGCAAACCTATTGACTATTATTTAGCATTCAACGACAATTTCATGTTACCAATACACTTTGCAATTGTTGTCATTGAACTCATTACATTTGTTGTTGTAAGATGTAATTCCGGTACATGAGTGGGCACTCGTGGGTAACGGCATACTCCACAATTGACTAGAACGTAAAAACCGCACCTGGTTGCTCGAGTGGTAGCTCGAACTTAGAATATGTCTGCTCTCGTCTGCTCTGCATTTTACCAAGCAAGCAAGTTTATCTTGACAATGCTGCGTACTGTACTCTATGGCAACCCATCCTCATCAACCCATCATCTCTCACAATCATGCACATGTACTTGACTATTTGTAGCCTTAAATACTAATTAAAGGACTGAGTAACTGTCAGAGTTGCCTTTAGTATAATCTAAATATTTAATGAAATGTAGCAATAATTGAGGGATGACAATCATTTCAGCGAAATATTTAATCAAAGTCCATCCACAAATTTATGCTTTTAATTTTTTGTAATGCTTTCTGCTTACTTATAATTTTCTGTTTGCTTAATAATTTATAGCTTGTATTTAGGAAAATTTAGATTGTACTATAAGTCTACCCTGAAGGTTAGCTCAGTCCTTGAATTAGTACTCAAGGTTAAAAATAGCCAAGTACACATGCTGGCTCACGAGCTGTCAGAGACGATGGGTTGCCATAGAGTACAGTAAGCAGCGTTGTAATGATAAACTTACTTGCTTCATAAAGTGCAGAGCAGAGGAGAGCAGAAAAATTCTAAATTCGAGCTACCACTCGAGCAAACAGGTGCTGTTTTTACGTCCTAGTCTACAGTTGATCAAAAACCGTGCATGTATTGTCAGCGAATGATTTATTACCAACCGTTCCTCCCGCCACAAATTAATTACCACATGCACTGAAAAATTGTATTGAATGGTTTTAGTCCGATACGATTCTCGAGCATATCTGAAATAAGTACACACTGTATAAATTTGGTCAATTACTTACATGGAACTCTGGCCACAAAGTTCAAATTTTTCCATCTTGGTTACCCATGCAGCAACTCGCTTTGCCTTGCGTTTAGCACTTCTTGCCATTCTCCCCTCAGATGTCTTACGAAATTCCTTTCTCGGAAGCCACAACTTCTGACGTAGTCCTATATTCTTGTGGTTATCAATTAGACAGTTATGTACTTACTAAGCGCTTTACAAAAATAGATATTCGCTGTAGAATTTTTTAAAATTTGCATGTCTTGATAGTTAATGACTTATTGCACGTGAGCTCGCCTGGCAAAAATTGACTCATTTATGCCTAAACAAAAAATGTGTAGCAGTTTCATTTCCCTACGAGTTTGCACGTATGGATGAGTAAATTTTTGCCAGTCAGGCCCTTGTTTAATAATTCATTAACTTTCAAGATATGCAATTTTCTTGAGTGATTGTACTGTACTAACTTACTCTACAATTGACTGATGCAGTGAGATCATCGTATGTAATATCAATGCAATCAGGCTCCTCTCTTATTTCAGTTACAATGACAAGACTTTTTGGCTGAAAACAAAATTGTAATATCTTAACGTACACGCACAATTACATAGAAATTTCATTGATATTAAAGACTCACAATTTTAAAATCCCAATTTAATGCTTGGTAACCCACAAAGGACTGCAATATTTGTACAACCTTCTCAGGGGAGTCTATTACAACGGGAAGAACCATCGGAAGTGTTTGGTTGACCATCTAAAGTGTCAGACAAAATTGCAATTTCATAACTAGAAGATGACATTGTTTACTAGTAACATAAAGTTGCATATAACCATTAAAAAAAGATTATTTTTTACAAAATAATTGCATATAAAATTTAAAGGATACAACCAGGGTATAACTACGATAACAACGACAAACTTTATTGTGCTAATGTGTTACTGCATTACTGAAAGCAGTCAAACTATAACCGACCTACTTGTGCAACATATGTAGATAATTGCAGCATAATATGTTAATGCCAAAACCAAATGGTTTATTTGGCCATGCCAGTTAAAAAACTAAACTTAACTAAAATTAGTCATCAAAAAGCATAACTGTGTACACACCACAACTGCAGTTTCACTTAAAATCAATAAACATAATTAGGCGTCAGTATGAAATATGGTTGGATACTCCAAATAATAATTTGAACATACATGAAGGCGCAGAACGTTATAGTGATACAACAAAGTAATACAATCCCCGAAGTACTTTAAATATTTAGAATCCGAAAAGCAATTTTTACAAAGCCCAACATTCACATCACAGTTTACTAAATGCTGGCACTTCAGTGTAATCGGGTACACGAAATCCCGCACTTTGCAGTGCTGACAAGCAAGTCATTTTATGTACAACAATCACTAATCCAATAAAACAAACAAGCATTACATTAATATTCCAAGAATTGATTTACAAGACCATTTACTGTTTAATTAGTTGTACTACTGTTTTAAGTGTTTTTGGCTGAAGCTATGTAAAACGGTTTCATACATACTAGCATACACTAAATGCAAATTTATTCATTCAAACGTCATGCGCACAATTATTCATGATTCCATACCCGTTAGCATTACAATATATGACAGCTTAACGCAATAAAAGTTAAATGTATTCAATTAAACACGAAAATGTTAGAAACAGCATACACATCACATCCTTATAGTTAAACAACAGGATTATCTACACAAGTAAGAGGTTACCTAACTAACTAAATAAACTACACAGCAGGGTGATTAATAAACACATGGTGTAAATAAACTTAAAACCATTGATATATATTGTGTCACAACCAACGAAAGCATATCTCATTAATTAATTAATTCATTAGGAATTACAGCAACCTATACCACACATTAGAAACACGAGTATAATCAGGAACATTACGTCTATAGGTCTTTTCCTTGTCCATGCCGTCGTAAGAAAACCATTGATTTTGGTACCAAACCACGGAAACAAAGTGGTGCCGAGTTCGCTGATACAGTGAGCATGCTAGAAGTTCGTAAGTACTACCAAAAATACAGCACCGCTTAGGTATTGCATTAATTTGCATAGGTGACAGTTCTTCAGATCCGGCACTCCATCCACCAGGATTGAGGTTACATACGAAAAAAGCTGGTGGTCCATTGGATGGGGGCGAAAATTTCAGTTCTAGCGGTTGTTTACACAACTTGCACTTTAATTCTCTGTACTTATGGCGATTGTTGAGACAGTCAATGAATATTTCAACGGTATCACTGGATGTCATTATTGGACAATAACTGAAAACAGTATTCATTGTGACATAGAAGATATCAGGTAAACCAGTAAGATATAATTCTGCATTTTTAGCTAAATGTATACCTGTTGACTTCGTTAAAACCACAAAAGCTGCATGATTGATGGTCATTATAATTGTTAAAAAGGAATGACAATGGCTCCACTGCTAGGGTAAATTCGTCATTTTCTAGGTCATTGTACATTGGTTTTGGTATAAGAGTGTAGTTTGTAAGATTCTGTAGCCAAATTGTTTTGGCACTGTTACACCTTCCCGCTAGAATTTCCTCTATGCAGTTTTTCAGGCTAATGTGTTTCGCGGATTCACCGGATATAAATTGTTTGGCTCTATCAAATGACTCATACAAGTTAGAGCTTCCAATGTGTTCAACATTTTTGTTCCGTACGAAATTCCGTTCCGTTCCGAAACCTACAAATAATATTGTTCCCGGTTCCGTTCCGGCTGTCGGGACATCGGAACATTTGAACTGACACCGTTCGGAACAAAGTAGTAAAGCATTTTTTCCGTTTCAGATTGTGTTCCGTTCCGTATTATGCTAGTTATTCCGTTCCGAACCCGTTCCGTTCCGAAATATCCCGGAATTTTTTACAACATATGAAATGCGTGTACAAATTACTGGCAACTTAATATATGTACATGATATACTTTTAATATAATTATTGAATGCTAGGGAATGCTATTATTTAATTATATAAAATAATATTTAATAATAATTAGGCCATATAAAAAGAACTACTTTTCAGCATTATATAATTATTATTATTTATTTTTTAGCAATAAATATTTTTAGCGTGTGGACTGCAATGGCCTAACAGTGTTAATTTCCTGCAAGCTTGCTTCATTGCTGCTAATAATTTCGATTTCAGAATTTTCATTTCGAGAAAAATCGTCCATGCCCATTTTTATTAAACAAAATTAGTTATTCTGTTGATTTTCATGGAAAACGATACTCGCATTACATATAATTAAGCATTTGCGTAAATTAAATCTGTGTTCATTCAATTTCGTTATTTTGGCAAAAAACTGCTTACAAGCCAGAGCGATAAGAAATGTGTTTTCATTCTAGTTGAACGATGCATCGTTCAACTAGAACCGGGATCGGTTCGGAACGGAACAGAACAATTCCGCTTTCCGATGACATAAATTATATGGGACATTTTTCGTACCGATGCTCCGAACCGTCCCGGTCCCAATATTATCGGTACAAGTGCTCATGTTCCGGTTTTGCGCCGATTCAATGACGGAACCAAAAAGAATGTTCCGAAATTGTTCCGTTCCGTTTCCGAACACGGAACTTCGGGATTTCGGAAACCCGAAGGAAGCTCTAATACAAGTAAACCAAGACGAATAACGTATTGTCGAAAGAACATGTATTTCGGAACAAAAAGTCAGCGGTGTCTGCTGCAAAAGTGCCCCACCTATAATATAATGCGTGGGTTTTAAATAAAGTTTTGATTGGTATTATAAACTGTTTCTAACATACTCGACAAATGGAAGTGATTGCATCCAGGATGATCCAAAGCTACGTCGGGCCACTTGCTTACCGGGCTTGGCCCACTCCTCCCGATAAAGAAATGATGGAACTGTTTCACCTTGAGCAGCACTACTTGAGGACGATAATTCACTGTAGTGAGGCAATCTACGCTTTCTCCTCAATGCGTTGACACTGCGTTCCAATCCAACCTGATTAATAAGTTCAGCCTCAAAACGACTGCATCGACCTAAGTAATAGTCATACATTCGTAACTCCGTATTATCGCAGAGACGATAAACAAATATATAATATGGACTGAGTGGAGTTGCGTCTGTTGGTTGCAATTGAATGATATTTTGAACTGTGATAAACAGGTCCGAAAAGTATTTTCCAAATGATGTGCCACATGAAATTCGGATAAATTCGGTCCACGATAGTTTGCAAACTCAATGGGAGAATCTGTTGCACACGATTTAGGAGCTGAAATTGTGGGACTTTCTATATCTTCAGCCACAACTTGTGTCAATTTTGGGGCGACACAAATTCGAAATAGTTTTGAGACGTAGTAACTGATCTTAAAAATGTTATTGCCATGAAGATATTTACGGGTTAATTTCTGTAGCGTTTCTATTTGTGGCGAATCCTTTCCGTAATACTTAACCAACCTGGCATGGAGTGTTCGGCTGTTATGTGCTCTGCAAACATGTAGATTAATTTCGGATGGTTGTTGTGTTTTAAATATTTCGTCCCAACACATATTCAAGTACATCCCTAATGTTTGCCTTGGCCAGAAGTTTTGAATCACCGCAGTTATGGTGGACTAAAGTCTGTTTCTACTCGTTTGACCCACTTTGTTGGAGATACATGAAGGTACTCAGTGACACTATACAATTCAGCAATTTCACAAAACTATAATGCATAATACTGTGAAAAATGATATTTTCATGAGGACGTTGTATTATACCTTTGCCGAAATCGAGAAATTCCAAGACTAATAGCATCTGTATTTTGTGAGTTTGATAGGAATTCGCACACAGCTAGAGGACAAGCCCTAGACTTTGGATTATCGACAACAATTGCGTATAACAAAACCTGGGCACCCCCAGATTCTCGGCTAAGTTGCGCACAATTCCGCCCGTAGCATCTATGTGAAATACAATCGGATGTTTGGTATCATACAGAGCTTTTAGTACACGCATTTGGTCATCAGTGAACAAGACGACTGAAAGGGGGATCAAACTGTAGCTGCGAACATAGCCAGACAGATTGGGATCTTTTTCCAGCCGTTTCATGAGATCAATTGTTGGACTGACATCTAAATCGTTTTCTTTCAGCGTCTACACACACCAATATTACGAAATAATCATGTCGTGTACATTTCCCAAATCGCTGTAAAAATCAGAAAAGAGTTTACCTCATGACGTATTTGCCGAAGGATTTGAGCTGTCGGTGTTGCGGTAACGTTGCCACATCGTCGAGAAAATACGCTGGATTTTGCAGCAAATTCTGTAGCCAAGCTATCACCTCGTCTATGTTTAAGAACGCGTTTTAGTTCTTCCCTCTCCTCGGCCTGAATTCGGTTTCTTCTAGTACTAAATGGTTGATGCTTTATAGTACCTTCGCAACTGTGATGGCAAATAGGAATATTACAGTTTCTTGTGTTTTCAATACGCATGGCTTCAAATTTGGATAGACACAAAATATCATACCTGACTTTGAAAACAATTTGTTTGGAATCTTGCTTGATAAATCCGTCGACCGTAATTCCCTTCCAACAGCTTTTCATAAACGAGCAGTACCCTAACGCCCGGTACACGTTGCCCAAACGACCAAGTAAAACTTCCTGCCGTTTAAAGTTGAACACACAACATCCCTTGTTGTGTTGTCTGAATGCCTTGCGAATAACATCAAGCTATCCCTTTCGAATTCCTTGATTTTCGGTACCGGATTTGCTTGTCTTTGTGCATATGTATGATCGAAATAGGTCCAAGAGTAATGTGAATTCAAAATGTTTCGGAATTTCAACACACTTCTCTGACGTCGCAATTACAACACATTCCTCCGAATCTAAGCAAGAAGTACAAGTAGTTACGACTACCTTTATAATGTATTACGTCTTCCGATATTAACATTTTATAAACTTGTAACATTTACCATGATAGGTTGCATGAAGCCAAGCAGCTGGATCGGGTTGCTCATTTAATTTTATTATAAACAAATACAATATTAAGCTTGACTATAATAAAGTAACACTGAAAATGTAGTAGCTAAGTGAACAAACCAGGAAAACTGTCCTTCCAATCTTCGGGAAACTTAATGTGAACTTTTCCAACACATGCGGCGCACATCCACGAATCATCTACGCGTATAGCATTCACATCAACGTTGATACAAATACCATGAAACCAGTATTTGCAAGCAGTGCATTCAATCATTGTAGGGTCCACGTCGTCGAAAGGCCTCTTGCAAATGCAAAACTTCTGCCCCTTCGTCTTAGGAGTTGAGGCCAACACAGGAGTAACTTCTGAAAACAACTCGTGACCAATTATGCGTCGAAAGATATCCTAGTAAAAATAGAATGAAAATGTTATTTAGCGTCAACGAAAAAAATATGAAATACAAATTTGTGTTATTTGCACACCTTCACATTCCGCCTATTTCCACGAGAAACCGTGCTTAACCAGAAGCGATCAACCCTCTGTATCAAACGGCGTCCAAAAAGATGCAGAGCTAACTGCTGCCACAACGATGCTACATCGCTGTAATCTTCACCTAACCAGCGCTCTAAATTATGGGAAATCCCAGGCATTCCGAACGCAAACTCGTCAGGGATAATTCCCTTCCAGCGGGTATCTCGACGTAATCCAACAGACTTCGTACGCATTATGGACGTACTGTAAAGGTTGCAAACAAAAAATAAGCTTTATTTAGGTGGAATTTTCTAAAAACCTTAGATGTTCACCTTCAGCGTGAGTTGCTCTTTCCATTGGTACTTCTCTTTAGTCATTCGCTTGAAGATTCGCTGAGCAGAGTGTACCCAAATATGAAATCTCAAGCCAAGTCAAAAAACTTAAATTCCACAGAAATTCTAATTGTTCGAATTTTCTAAAAACATCAGATGTTTACCTTCAGCATGATTAGCTTTATCTATTGGTACTACTACTGAGTCGATCGCTTGAAGGTTCGCTGAGCAGAGTGTACCCAAATATGAAATCTCAAGCCAAGTCAAAAAACTTAAATTCCACAGAAATTCTAATTGTTCGAATTTTCTAAAAACATCAGATGTTCACCTTCACCGTGAGTTGCTCTTTCCATTGGTACTACTACTGAGTCGATCGCTTGAAGATTCGCTGAGCAGAGTGTACCCAAATATGAAATCTCAAGCCAAGTCAAAAAACTTAAATTCCACAGAAATTCTAATTGTTAGAATTTTCTAAAAACCTCAGATGTTCACCTTCAGCGTGAGTTGCTCTTTCCATTGGTACTTCTCTTTAGTCATTCGCTTGAAGATTCGCTGAGCAGAGTGTACCCAAATATGAAATCTCAAGCCAAGTCAAAAAACTTAAATTCCACAGAAATTCTAATTGTTCGAATTTTCTAAAAACATCAGATGTTCACCTTCACCGTGAGTTGCTCTTTCCATTGGTACTACTACTGAGTCGATCGCTTGAAGATTCGCTGAGCAGAGTGTACCCAAATATGAAATCTCAAGCCAAGTCAAAAAACTTAAATTCCACAGAAATTCTAATTGTTAGAATTTTCTAAAATCCTCAGATGTTCACCTTCACCGTGAGTTGCTCTTTCCATTGGTACTACTACTGAGTCGATCGCTTGAAGATTCGCTGAGCAGAGTGTACCCAAATATGAAATCTCAAGCCAAGTCAAAAAACTTAAATTCCACAGAAATTCTAATTGTTAGAATTTTCTAAAATCCTCAGATGTTCACCTTCACCGTGAGTTGCTCTTTCCATTGGTACTACTACTGAGTCGATCGCTTGAAGATTCGCTGAGCCGAGTGTACCCAAATATGAAATCTCAAGCCAAGTCAAAAAACTTAAATTCCACAGAAATTCTAATTGTTCGAATTTTCTAAAAGCATCAGATGTTCACCTTCAGCGTGAGTTGCTCTTTTTATTGGTACTACTACTGAGTCGATCGCTTGAAGATTCGCTGAGCAGAGTGTACCCAAATATGAAATCTCAAGCCAAGTCAAAAAAATTAAATTCCACAGAAATTCTAATTGTTAGAATTTTCTAAAAACCTCAGATGTTCACCTTCAGCGTGAGTTGCTCTTTCCATTGGTACTACTCCGGAGTCATTCGCTTGAAGATTTGCTGAGCCGAGTGTTCCAAAATATGATAGCTCAAGCCAAGTCAAAAAAAATAAATTTCACAGAAATTCTAATTGTTGGAATTTTCAAAACATTTACCAAAACGTGATACCTCAGGCTAAGTCGAAAGTATTAAATTTCACAGTTATACAATTTTTTGAATTTTTGAAACTCAGCTTTTCCCGTGATTCTAATGATACATTTTTAACGTGCATCGCACTTTTTTACGCTACCACAAGACATGTACCCGTAACGTTATTCGAAGCGAAACGAATGCTTCTCTGTCCAACATTAACTATGTTTTGGAAATCTAAATAACTCGTGCTTACAACGGATTAAGCCAGAAAATATAAACCAAATAATCAACATGAAAAGAAATGTGGATTTTTGACGGCCCTTATTGTAGCAGTGAACCTTTTTTACCTACACAACAATTACTTATGCATTTATTTACTCATTATTTCAATTTACCATGAGTCTGTATGCCTGATGAAACCTAATTGTACTAATTGCGATGAAAAGCGGGTTGTAAGGGCCAAGGTCATATCGACCCTTAATAAATCTATCAATCTGTGTTACATTTTTGAGGTATATATAAGTAATGGAGGCGCTTACTATTGTTGTTTTTTTAAATTTGGTCTGTATTCCGCAAGTAATTACTGTGATGGATATATCTTGCGTGATCCCATTTGCTAATTATTTATTAATGTTAATGCATGGTGAGTAGCGTTTCACGGTAGTTCCTTTGTTTAATAGAAGCTAAAAATAATAGTACCGGAGGCTAAAGTTATATACACCTGCGAAGCAGGGCTTTTTTCTAGTGTATTGTATGACGTCATGCCTGAAGTCAGGTGGGAATCTAGCGGGACGTAGTATGCGGATGAACCCTACAGAATCTTTTTGGCATGACTCGTATACTGTTATGTCGCAAGTATGTATGTACATATGCTGGTCGAACAATTCCAACACAAGCATTCATTATTTGCGTTTTTATTTTTAAATGCGTTACTATAATTTGTTAACTAACAATTGAACTTGGGAAAGAATAGGGCTTAATAAGGAGGAATTTGAATAAAAAGGAATAAAATAGAAAATAAGGTGTAGAGGAAATAAATGGAAGAGGGAATAAAGAGCGAAAATAGTGGATGGGGGAATGTGTAGCAGGCAAGAGAGCACACGATGCTTGTTGTGAGAGAAGATTGAGACGACGGTTCGTGAAATAAGTGCGTATGTACTTGATATGGATTTACTCACGCAGTATAGTTTATTTGTATATTGTGCGTACAAATGATATATAGTTCGTCTTTCAGCACGCGTTTCTTGGTCTTCCTCAGCCTGTGGCTCGGGATTCTCTCGTCTCTCGAGACTGAGGTGGCTGGGGTTTATATACGGAGGTGAGCACTTATGTGCCCACCTCCTGGAATATTCCAGACATTATTGTAACCAATGGAAATGTAACAAATAAAGGTACCTAGTGTATTTTACAGGGGTTATTGTACTTTGACCGGACATATATGTACAGCAATGTTATTATATAGTACAGTAAGGCTCATAATCATTCCTAAAGCCAATAATGGCTAAACAAATTAAAAGGGCATGCACATACTTAATACTTACAGCTGAAGAAGCCGAAATCAATAGAAAGGACCGAATTTGACGGAAACTCCAAAACAAAAGGAACCCTAAAGCCAAATCATACCCATGCTTACATTGCTTTAATTTCACCCATTTTATTACTGATTTCATGGTAAGCATGAGATCGGTTCGGATAAAACATAAATCCGAACCGTAACCGAACCGAACCGAAGTTTTTGGGTAATTTTTTATTCAAATCCGAACCGAACCGTTTTGTTCGGATAAAAAAATACTCGTATCCGAAACCGAACCGCCAAACATCAGTTCGGATGATTTTTATAACCGAACCGTTTGTCGGTTATCCGAATAACCGAAACAATGTTGCACATTTTACCAATGAAAACTTCATTCGAAACAGATATATTTAATAATTTTTTTTCAAAATCTTTGTTTTAATAAAAATGTTGTTTAAACTTAAAGCAATTATGTATTAAACTAATTTTTATCAAATTCTACCTATTATTTGATTTCAAATGACAACTAAAAATCTAAGGACTAAACCTCCAGTAAGACCAAAATGTTCCCAAAACTCGCTTCTCATCATTTTTTTGAAGGCTCATTTCCCCCTGTAGTTTCTGCTTTTATTATGGAGTCGGAGGTTTCCATTGATGACATATTAGTTGTAGTAATTAAGGCACATTTAATTTAAGCTAAAAATTAAATAGTGGTGTGAGAAATAATTGCGATGTGATGAACAATTGTATGACTGCCCGTGGTACATGCGATGTGCTTTCTAAATATATTGCAGATACATAATGAATCAATCGTTTGTCTTGAGAAATTTATGCCACAGTCGTTCTCACTTACGATTTGCTAAACATTTTAGAAAAAAGTTCAAAATCGGTTATCCGTCGGTTTAACCGAGCGGATACATTCACTTGATCCGAACCGAACGGATAAATTCATACTTAAAACCGAACCGATCCGAAACCGATATCCGGTTAGCCATTGACGTATCCGAACCGTTCGTTTATTTCAATTCGGTTACGAATCTTCGATCCGAACCGTCGGTTTCGGTTAACCGATGGTCGGATAACCGCGTTAAACCGAACCGATCTCATGCTTATTTCATGGACATGTTATAATATGCTTTCTGGACATAGGCTAAAAAGCATGAAACTCACTGGGAGAGAATGAAAGAGGAAGAGAGGTTGTTAGAATTTCTGAGTCCGATGACCAAGATAGTCAAGTTCTAGAATGTTTAGAAAATAATCTCAAGCAATAAAATAAATTAGCAACAAAACAGCCGGCAAGAATT
The DNA here is from genome assembly GCA_947179485.1 of Allacma fusca. NCBI lineage: Eukaryota > Metazoa > Arthropoda > Collembola > Symphypleona > Sminthuridae > Allacma > Allacma fusca. The sequence goes on along the minus strand of OX359250.1, from coordinate 42,108,741 downwards.
AAATCATTTTAATATGCAGCTTACAAGAAATGCGAAGCTTTTTAAAACCAAAGTATGAACCACGATTATAGAGTTGACGTGAAAAGAGGAAGAATCGTTAAATTAAAAGACATCGTTGTTAGAGTTTCTGACAACGATGTCCAAACAAACAAGTCCTGGAATGTTTAGAAAATAATCCCAAGCAATAAAAAAATTAGCAACAAAACAGCCGGAAAGAATTAACTAATTTTAATATGCAGCTTACAAGAAATGTAAAAGTTTGTAAAACCACACAAGTATAAACAAGTTTAGAAAATAATCCCAAGCAATAAAAAAATTAGCAACAAAACAGCCGGAAAGAATTAACTAATTTTAATATGCAGCTTACAAGAAATGTAAAAGTTTGTAAAACCACACAAGTATAAACAAGTTTAGAAAATAATCCCAAGCAATAAAAAAAATTAGCAACAAAACAGCCGGAAAGAATTAACTAATTTTAATATGCAGCTTACAAGAAATGTAAAAGTTTGTAAAACCACACAAGTATAAACCATAATGATAGAGATGAAGTGAAAAGAGGAAGAGAGGTTGAGCGAACAGCGAACTATCAAGTCAATTATGTGATTTGGACCCGCGTATATTATAAACATTGAGTCGCCCAGCAAATGAGCCATTGAATGAAAATCATTGAGTGGAAACCTTGGTGGGTTGGTTATTAACCACAGCGAAACCAAGATGCTTTTGAGTCCAAGATATTTTGACTGCTACCCTTTACAGGTGCTGGGTACTTTAACTTCGTTTAAAACTACCCTCCCATAACCCTTAATGTAAGTGTGTATTCCTTCTATAACTGGTGCCATCTGGAGTGACCCTACGGTTGTGCTCCCCTCTATTATATCCTTGTGCCAGCTGCTCCTGTGTCGCCATCTATTGGTTGTTATATTTTCCACCCTATATGAATGAAAGAATGGGAAAATAGGATGATAAGAAATTTATTTTGGTTTCAATAGCATAAAATATTAGTTATGCAAATTTTACATCGTATTTATTTAAAAACAATGAAACGTTTGAATTGAGTTACGAATTATTTTTTAATAATGCATTATGACACATTTCTTTTAACAATAATAAACATTATTACTAAATCATCATGGACAGTTTATCAACTCACAGAAGAACAGCATCACACAATAGGTGAATCCCCGGCAAAGAAAATGCAAAGCATACCTGGATCATCCGGATCCAAAACATGACAAGTCAAAGTTAACTTTCTTGATGTCATGCCTTATGCTCCCGAAACCCACACTTGCTCCAATTGTTCATCCATTCGATCACATCGATTAACTCACAGAGGAGACAAATTTTATAAATTCCGAAAAGCTGCAAAACTTGGTATTCAGCACCCACTAGACCAGGTTCATCCTTCGAAGGATTTCCTTCAAAGAAGGCTTCTTTGAACGAATTAAGCGTTAGCTTTGGCAATTATAAAGGGAGCGAAAGGAAGGCTTGAAAGGAAACGAAGGCCTCTCGTCTTTGCAGAAATAATGGAATGTGAAGAAACATGTTAATTTTATAGCCTTCGAACTTTCAATCCCATCTACTATATTCTAGACAAAATATTTCCGTAACTAAAGTTCATGTACGTACGCACACCATTACACAACTGGAAAACATTTTTCTGGTGGGGCCTGCTTAATGTTATTCTAGAAATATTTATCTCATAATGGCAGCATGATACCCTGAGCATGTAAGCATTTTATTCCCTTCACTGTACAGAAGTACATACTGTAATCTACAATAATTGCAATTATTTGTATACTAATTATTAGTTTTTCAGCGGTAAGTAGTTTGAAGTTTAAAGCTCTGGTTTTGTGACTTGTGTTAAAAGATTTGGGACAAATAAATGAACATGGAAGGAAGGTAATGCATGAAGGGCATTTAAATATGTTTGAACCCTGAAGGAAGGATTATAGCAGTATTTGAATGGAAGGGCGAAGGAAGGGTCAATTATAAATGCCTATGGATGACATCAATGCTCCACTCGGAGAGATAGAGACGGAAAGTACAGTAGTTGTACATCGGAGAGATAGAGACGGAGAGTAGTTATAAATTACACATCGGGGGAGACGGATAATACAATAATAATTCAGTGGGAGAAGGAGAGAACATTAATTTATTGTACATCGGTGGGAGACGGAGGGACAGTAATAATTGTACATCGGTGGGAGACGGAGAGTACAGTAATAATTGTACATCGGAGGTAGAGCTGCGGAGAGTATATTTATTGTATTTACTACACAGGAGAAAGAGACGAAGAAAATTTCACTCAACTATGATTTTTTGATGTGATGTAATCTAAACTATTTTGTTGTTTTACTGGAATGCAATCCTCTTATACTAGATTACGTTGCCCTGCGAAGCGGGCTACTTTTCTAGTAAGTAATTATCCCAAGGGTTCATTCTTTTATTACGTCATCACCAAAGGGGGGAGGGGGGGACGAGAAGAAATGACGATGATGAAGGTAGAAGGGGGGAGGGTTTAGTAGAAATGACGACAGTAACATCATCCGCGGGAAAATCAAATTTTTACTGAGCTTATTACTAAAAAACTAAAAGCTAAAGCTGAAAAAAGCTGAAAGTGATCTGCGTAGACTACAGTCTATTCACAGTACTATTAATTGTATGCGTGAAACGTACTGGTTTCGCGTGTTTAGACTCCTTCATATTAATACGAATCAAAACTGTTCCACGTGATATTGTCACCGGCAAAACATGTGCCACGGGTGTATCAGTGGTTACTGATGACGTAATAAAAGGAGGGGGAGGGGGTGTAAACAGTCGATGTTGAACATGATGATGTTCTGGACAAGGGGGGAGGGGGGGGGTAAAAATATGGAAAATTTTTGATGACATAATAAAAGAATGATCCCCTACTAGTGGCTTTCTACTAGTGATTTACTCGCCGCTGAAAAATATAATCGCTGATTCGCCCAGCGAGTGTCATTGAATTTAAATCATTGAGTGGAAGTATTGGTGGGTTGGTTATTAACCACTGCGAAATCAAGTTGCTTTTGAAACCAAGATATTTTGACGTCTACCCACATAACTATAACTTAAACCTGTTGTCGAAGTAAACAAAACAGAAATGTTAAAAAATTATAAAGGTTAATTTTTTCTTTCACTCGTGCAAAAAAATACTTTAAAATAAAATCCACAATTTTTTTGCATCAATAATGTAAGAAAAAAATGAACCGCTATGCTCAATATGAAATGTACATAGGTGACGACTGTCATCATCATAGCCATCATGGCAATCACTTTCAAATTAGTATATGGGATTGTAAATAAAATATTGCAATGTTAGTGCTAATGTCGACTTCGCGTTCGCATCAGCAATCCGCACTCGGCAGCGGCAGAACGACGGAAGGACTTCAAAGGTTGCATTGAAGTTGAAGATGAGGATGAACCAGTGGACTGCGAAAGCTACGCCACGATGACGATTTATTTATCAGATTATTAGAATGTTCGTCCGCTTTTCCGTATAACTATAGCTGATGACAGTGAAGATGAGAAGAGAAATAACAAAATAATTATTGGGGCTTGATGCTGTTGAAGTTAGGTTTTTGTTTATCATAGATAAAAATTCTGACAGGAGGATTGAGGAAATAGCCCTTTAATCCTTTTATGTTGCTCTTAATCAGTTTTGTATTTAAAGGCTGCCAGCTGCCAACTTTGCAATAAGGTGTATCAAATCTATATAATTTATTTAATTCATCCGGCCGAACTGGGAAGACTAATTTTATTAAAGTAGTTAAATTAAGACAGGCATGGCTAAAAAGGGTGGTAAAGGAAAGCTTAAGAAGGGGAAAGGAGGAGCAGGTGGGAAAAAAGGGGAGAAAGAACCCAAGAAAAAATTACCTAAAGTGACAGATTGTCTAACTATTCCTGAAATGTCGACAAATCAGCTCCTTGGATTCATTACAAGACTTCTGGTATATGTTTATTTTTAATATTGCTTATACTTATTTATGTATGCTGTTCAGTCAAACCGTATGTTCTGTATAACCAAACTAAAGTTGTATCGATATATTGACTATACATTCACAGAAAGAGAGTGACCTTGAACTTGAAGAAAGAAATCTGTTCATGCTAGAAAAAAGTAAATTATGGTCCCTGTGGCAGTTGACAATAGACAAACTGTCTCAACTAAGGGAAGAGGTTCGGAACTCGCAAACCAGAATTGATAAGGTAATTTTTTGAATGTCACTACATAAAGTGAGGTTAGGCATTTATAACGTGAAGTTGTAAACAATTGAGACGAAGGTGATAAACGTTTTTGTAAAATAATGTTCTGCAGAGCGAGAAAGAGAAGGATAACGAGAAGCAATTTTTCAACAAGAAATTGAGATATGCGCAAAATGAGGAGTTAAAGAATTTCGGCATCATTCGATTGAATCACCTTCACTACATGAGAAAACTGTCGGACGACATCTGGGACATAGAGATCATCCTCCGTGAGAGTGCGTTTATTAAGAAAAGAGATGTCCGCAAAACATTGTCAAGCTACTATGAAATCCTCCGTGGTCTTCAATACAATCATGCAAAATCACTCACTGACATGCTTGTGGTTCTGAGCCGCGCCATCAGTAATCATGAGAAGTCTCAAGAACGAAAGCTTTTTAATAGGAAAAGCACTTGGGAGGAAGCATACCTACCCTACTACGAATCCCTGAAGGCTTCGAAAATAGGAACAATGGATGTAATGTTCCTCGCCCATGACCGGAATCTGCTAGAAATGAAAACATTTTTCGATGATGTTCTAACAAATAATCTAGCTGTGATGACGATGCTCGCGGAAGAAATTGATGTACAAAAACTCCATGAAAATCGTTTGAAGCGAGACCTCAGATGGGCAAAGGAAAAGTACCACAACGTCCATGACCCTCTCCAGGAGATGGTTCTAAATGTCCGAGTTTGGGATGAAGAGAATAAAAGTTCCAACAAGCTACGGCGAGTGTTGGCAGCCAATGAGAAGCAATTAAAATCCAAGGAACATTGTGAACATATGCTGGATGTTACGATGGAATGCTTGCGGGAGCAAATCTCTATAGCAATTGAGGAAAGAAATAAAGCCCGAGTAGAATTCGGGAGAACTGCCAGGCAGATGCAACGTCAGGCTCAGATGAAAACATTTGTGTACCAGTTGAAATCCAAGGCTGCCGATAAAGACTCGGAGTTGTTTCAGTCTGTACGTCCAACTATTCGGGAACCGGTCCCAACCAAATTCAATTACTATGAAAGGCTCAAGAGGGAAAAGGACTTTCAAATCCGGACATATGCGGATGCAGCGAACCTTGTAACTAACGACGTCGTAGGAAAGGAACCCGGGCGCAAAGTATGTACTGAAAAACAGCGAATAGTTGATTTCGGTGCAGTTGGACTCGTAAGACAGTTTCGCACCATAGACAGACCTTGGCAAGAGCCCTATCCCTTCGAACCCACCAAGTGCTCTATCCCGAGATCGAAAGACGTTCTTACTCCGAAGTACATTTTTAATCATCTACCTCCACTAAGGAAGACATCCTCAATCAAACCGGAGATGGGAGAATCCTCACCCGAGGCATCAAGGGCCTCTTCAGCGTCAATACATATTATACGATTGTTTGGTACAGGGAAAGACCTAACAAGGATAGCCTCAAAGCAATTGTCAATTCATGAGGATGTTGTAAATTCCCATCAGTCCACCACCCAAACGAAACTCAATAGGTTGATTGCCAAAGCAGAGTTCAGAGCTAAAGAGGATCTAAGGTCCAACTGTGGAAATAACACAATGCAGCCCCTTCCTCCCCGTAGAGCGAAATATCCGCAGATTAAACAATCAATACGCTTTATGAACGAGCAACCAATGTCTCGCAAGACTGGATGTGAGAAACGTTTATAATTATTTATTTAATTTTTATGACTTTGTGAACATTTAATTGCAATGATTTCATTATTATATATAAGGCTATATCTAAATTGTTTTAAGCTTATTGAGGTACTTACATTTGAAAGATGTATGTCGTTTGTAATTATGTATGTATGAGTGAGGATCCGAAAATACAATGCTTTTATTTACCTTTTTGTTGCCGTGTAAAATAAAGAAAATAACAGGAAGTATAACTCAAGTTTAGTAAGAGCCGATTATGTATAAACGCATTGGATACTTTTGCAACCGCTTGCTTACAAAATAAAGAATCATTGGGGTGAAGCAAAATCATTTATTGTGTATCCGAATGTGCAAAAACCGTTTTTGAGAAAAATACGAAATGTTTTTATTCTGTTGATTAATGTAAGTATCAAAACCAAAAGCTGTGGGACTGCTAATGGAGATTTCTGATTATTTGTAAAGGAAAGTAATGACCGTAAGGTTGCACCTCATGAGCAAACATCTCAGGAAAGTCATGGTTGCATTTTATTTTAGACACTTTTGGCCGCAGAAAACATAACTACTAATGCATTTGAAGATTAGAAAATCTATTGTACTCATCTTCCATACTTCAGTTTGAAATATTTGTTTCGTGACTCTAATTAAAAAGAAAGGTGAATCTAACCAACGGAATTGACAAATTTATTTAACATTTCAAAATTTTGGAATAACTTGCAACGCCAGCTGGACACAAGTTAAAAAACCAGTTATGTCATACATGATTGGAATTTTTACTTGTTGCATTATATCTCCCCAGTTTTTTCTTTGTGGACAGATTCGAGTCAGCCATGGTGGGGCAGGAAGTCTGGTCAAAAAAATCACAATAGTTGTTTGAATTTTCTAAAGGATAAATCAAGCGATAATTTCCACAGTGAGCGTTCTCATGGTGGATTTGCATTTGCAGAGCTTTTGACAGTCTGGTGTTAATGTCGGGCCTGAAAAAGCAATTCATGAAATGTTTAGTGGACTTTTAGCTGACCTCAAATAACTAACCTCAAATTGGGGTGGATAAATAATTCAGTATTTATTCTTAAGTTCTCGGGTTACCCTCCGTTTTGATTCGGCTTCCCTTTTGCTCCCTTTTTCCCACCTTTGGCGTCATCCGATCCGTTTCCCCCCATAAAAATGATATTAAATGTATCCTTTAGTAGGCTCTCTTTGATCTCCGCGTCAACAGGGAGATCCAAATTAAAACTTGGGGAGTGGTTCACCTGTGTGAATGCATAGAGTTAATGGTCAGAGATATCGCTCGAATACAGAAAAACGTCCACAATTAGTGATAACCATAAATCTGTACGGACCTCAAGTAGAAAAGGTTTCAGACTCCTGTCAATGAGAATATCAAATCCTAGGATCTCAAAGCAAGCAGAGCCATGATCATGTTTAGGAAAAGAAGCCCTGTAGTAATGCCTCAAGGTCGGCTGGGCAGCTATCATTGTTTTGACTATAACAGCGTCGATAGAGTCTTGAAGTTTTTTCACGTCAAAATCGTTGTCCGACAAGGTCTTGAAAACTGCTGACATTTTTCTGAGGTCAACAAATTATAACCCAGGTCTTCAAAATCAACGAGACTAAAAACTGGAATCTAAACTTTCTATGCCGTATATAGACAACTAGCAATTTTTTTACCGTTTACTGCCGTCGCCATGAGTATCATAAGATTGACTGAACTTATTGAGGGAGTAGTTGGTCAAATGCATGTAAATCACATCAATGTTAGTGTCATTGGGAGGACTGTACTTGACTGTGGCGAACCTAGGGTTAAATCAGTATCAATATTTAAAATTCCAATGTGACTTTCCACAAGGAAGCTGTCTTCTGGTGATACCGTACCGGGCAATGCCTTCATTGTAAATAAAAACTCTCAGTGGGTCGCATGAAGTAATCAGAATGTAAATCCTTAAGTCAAACTTGTATCCATCAATCAACAAAGGCTTGGGAATGTAAACTTGACAAATTAATTTCGCAAAAGGATTCAGTTTCTTGAGATTCCTAGCTAAGAATATCCCTTTCCCTTGGCAGCCCGAGTCCGGCTTACAAATGTAAGTCGCATTCTTTTTTAACCTTGAATACATTAGTAAGTCTGCCACGCTAGAAATTCAAAAACATCGTAAAAACTCTCATCCATCCAAGACACCATAGTGGTTTTTAAAATAGACAAAATCGTATGGAAGTATTGCTGTTTGTTGACACATAATAATTTTAAGCCTTACTCAGCCGGAAGGCTCCAAGTCCTAGGAAAGAAATTATAATCTTCAGGGAAGGATTTCTTCATCCGATTTAAATTCCTTGCTAGACGATCCTTCCTGCAAATCTCATTCATCCCAGGAAAGTGATTGGCTTTTTGTACGGGAGGAGTCGTTCCCCAGAAGATCGCATGAGCGTTCTATAGGTTCCAAGGGTTTTATTAAAGTTGACTTTGAAAGATTTTGCATTTAGCATTGGAAATGAGTTACCTGAAAGCGCCGCATTTCCAGGGCCTTCTCCAGGGAAATTGGAACATCCGTCCAGATAATATTCCACACGTCATGCTCCCCTACTTCCTTGAATCCGTTTTCTAAAGCAATTCTCCTCACCACATCGTAGCGACATCCATCGAGGCAAATTGTTTTACACCTACACAAAAAATTCTGTAAAGCATTGGCCGTCCTGATAGTGCAACTTTAGTCAATCAAATTATTGATCACGTCCACAGTTTAGGATATCCCGTTCCTCAGGCCAGAAGACTAGATATAGTAGGGGGTGCTAAACTACAGGTGTTTGTACTTTTAAAACTAAAATGATTTTCAGCCTTGAAACGGCATGTCCAAAGCTGAAGACGTTCATGTTCAAACTTCCAACCTTGACGAGGACAGGCCAGAGCTATCTCCCCTAGGCTTCGGAATGATCCCTCTGTACAAGGATTTATCAAAGAGTTTCCCGTCCCGCGAGAATACTTGGCGTTGGGGAAAAACCAGGGGTGGGGGTAGGCCCGACAATATTTTTGATGCCCGCGTCTCTTCTTTCAGAGGCTTGAGAATAAATCGTGGGAAGCTTTTGGAGGAGCGAACACATACAAACCTTTTTTTAGGTTGGGTTTTTCGAACAATTAATAGCGGCATGTACTCTTTTACTTCTACAGCGTAACTCCGAGAAATGTTTTCAACATAATTGCTTAAGAGATTGTTCACATAATCACCGTTACATTGAAAACATTTATTTAAACGGGCTGACCTGACATGTTTTGGACATACATGGCGTCAAAAATGTCAGTCAGTTGGGATCGGGAGAAAGCTTCAAAGAAGGAAAAGTTCATGCTTTTTAGAATCTTCACTCTTCTTCAACCTAATTTTATTTACGGTCCCCTTCTTTTTCCTTGTCTTCCGGGATTTTAGGACGGAACTGGAAACGCCTGTCACAATACGTTTCTTGGACTCCACAATCTTCACTTTGGCTTTCACCTTGTTCACTTTAAAGTTCTTCGTTTCTGATATCTTCTCAAATACTTTCCTCCGTTTCCCAGAACTACTCTTTCTTAAAGTGAGATTCCGTGAGGACTGAGCCTGTCTGGTTGGTAGCTTGGGAACAGAAGGGGAGGAAAGATTACTTCCTTCACTTCTGATACCTTTACGGACTTGTTCGTACTTAAAATCATCATTACTGTCTTTACTTTCACTCTTCGTATCTAAAGGCAGGTTTCCGTTAATGCTTTCGGCGGAACAAGGATTAACTACTAGGGGAGTGACACTAGCCTGTCCACGGTCATTTTTTATTTTGATTAAGTTCCATAAGTGTTGCTGCTCGGATCTGTTTATTGAGGAAATATATTTTTTCGAGGATGAATTGTAATTGTACCAATGAGCTTCCCACCTACCTATGATATGCTTGGACCCATGAGGGCACTGGACCCTTTTTCTTTTTTGTAGGACTAAAATCTTTTCTCTTCTTCCGTGATTTTGACAGATCCTGATCCGAACCATCTTTATCGTCTAATAAAAGCAATTGATTTTGCGTTTAAAATATCAGTCAATATTATTAATTTTTCCTAATGTTAACTAGTAAGACTGTTGATAATCTTTTACACCTGAGGACTCTGAACTTTCCACTGAACCACCTCCAGATGGCTCTACTGTGCTACCACTTTTGGTGCTCTCGTGATGGTCTTTTAGGGATCCGCTCTGATGAGGTCTCGAATTTTGAATATGATTTTGAAACTGTGCATGTTGCTGGCTAGCTGCAATTAAAACTGAATACTGTATTCATGACAGGCTAGAAACGGGCACACAGAAAAACAATCGTACCTTTAGTTTTTTCTAGATAGCTGGCTGCCTCTGATGGACGTTTCCCATCCGCACTCATCTTGGAAGCATTGTTAGTGGGATGCTTTAATGGTGAGGTGGTTGGCATGTTGTACGCAACTCGTTCGCTAAAAAAATGCACTTTGTTTGAACTCTAGAAAAACTAAACAGTAATAATATATTCCAATGTATATTAGTTATTAAATGTACATACATTTTTATAAGAGTAAATAAATAGTTACTGGTATCGTTGTATGTGGTCATTCAAAACATTATGTCTCAAGTTGGCACTTTTCTTAACGTGCCCCAAATCTACATATCGTCCGTAGACAATTAAAAACCGTTCTAGGGGATCCCTGAGAGCATGGTACAAGTTGGGATTGAAGGATTTGATGGTTTCTATCAATTCTCCGTCTGATGAGGTTTCCTCCAATGTTTTCTTTTTGGGTGGTTGGTTCCCCGAACGGAGACCATTTAATGACGCGGATACGTTCCCATTTAAATTTTTCACGTCTTCAGGGAGCGGACAACGAGCAGGATCTTTAATTTAAAATTTAATTGTTCAGACATGCACATGAAAGACGTAAGAAGCAGTAATTATCACTATTATTGGTTAAAGATTTGCTCAGACACTCAGTACTCATGAATATCATCTATGTATATAGTATCTATAAAAATCATACCTGAGCAAATTCTCTGGTCCATGGCATTAGTAAATATAGAGAACAAATGCCATAATCTTCGGTAGTCATTACTATCTAAAGATTTCATATCCGGGATACCCAGGATGGATGATACATCGTGACAAAATTTCATTAATTCTTCCCTTTTCTTATTATCCAATGGGTACTGCACCACATCATAGGGTAATTTGGTATCTAAGACAGATGCGGCGACAGTCATGGCCACTACTTTTGAGAACGTCCCACTGTCTGTGTAGATTTGAAGTAGGGCATCATTTTTACGATTCTCAGCTTCTAAAATCTGTGCTTGAGTGGGTTCATAGAAACTGGGGAAGTAGTTAGAATTATTTTCACTATTGCGAATCAAATTGAGCTTCTGGGATTTACGATGACTTTTTGCTAGTTGGGCTTGTAGTTGTTTGTAGGTTTCAGTGTAAGGTTTTTCTACCGCTTGTTGGTTCGAAGCTGGACGGAGTTCGACGAGTGGCTCCAGGAAGTTGTGTTGAGGGGGCGGTGTTTTCTTTTTCTTCCCAATGGAGGAGCCCACTTTTGGTAAGGTTTTCTTTGTGGCAATTAATGAGTCTGCATTGGATATCTGTGCAAGGGGGCGACTACTTCTGGTGGCGCTGCTACCTGGACGTTGAATATTTGTCATTCCGCCGAGACCTCCCGCATTCCAAACTGTTGGTTGATTTACGGGCTTGAAGGGTTTCATTCTCTTACTCTACGGTAACTGTCCTTATTTACTGAGTCTTAAATTGTCTGCTGGTACTTAGACAATTCGGGTTATAATTTGTTCTTACAATTCGATGCCATCTGTTCCATGAACTGGGTGGAGATTTCTGGATGAGGATTGTAGTGTAGCCCTCAGATTACAATTAAATGGCTGTATGGCTTGACGAACCGAGGTTTCTCTTTAGTTCTTTTTGCCTTTCACCATTAAAACTACGTTCATTAGCTTTAAATAAAATGTAGTTGCTTTTTCTCTCATATTCGCCAACTACACTCCATCCGCTCTGTGTGGGAAATAACTTCAAATTTTGGGTTTTTTTGGTTTTTAAGTGAATAGTATTAAACAGTAAGCTGGCACTTGACTTAACTCACTGTCGCTGTCGTGGATCCGATTGAGTAAAATAGGGAGAGGGGAAAGTCGTATGGATTATGATGGGTAATAACGATTATATTTTAGCATTTAGAGTCAATCAGAATATAATATCTGAAAGGTGAGAGAAAGGTCTGATGGTCTGATTGCTAACAATAAATAAATTTATAAATTACAATTTCATCCTCTCAAGCTCAAGTTAGATCAAATCAAGCTCAAAATTTTATTGTTACAGGTTACAGGTAGGATAGAGTAATGTCAAACTTACTAAAAGTTTAGCAAAAATGTATTGCATTTTCAACTAAACTGTTTACAAAATAAAAATAATATCCACAAGGAATTCTCTCAGGTATCGGTGACACTAACACAATGTCTGAATTTATTCACTAATAGCATGTGGCGAAGATGTTCCTATTCCATTGTAAATATCTAGAGCCATTTTTGTGAGTACGCCCTGGAATCTCCATCATTCGTGTTCTTCCTCTTAACATGCATTATTATTATTATTAAATTACACACTATACAGCTGTAACCTGTCACTACATAACTGCAACCCCCTTGAAATGTCATATTGCCCGTTGAACTAATTACGAATACCTATAATAATTATTATTATAGAATAAGGATGTCCCTTGAATAAATTTGAGTAAAGTTGTCTTTATTCTTGTATCCCAGATTGTAGAGCAGTGTACTCACTCAAGGAGACGTTATAAGAACATTTTCTCTAAAAAAGCGTCAAAATAATTGAACACCTTTTCACACAATGTAAGATAAATTAAATTGTCCCTGTGTAAGATATTGCACCTTAAACGTCGAATTTTTCTCCTTAGTCGGGTGACCTTATCCGCAGATTGAACTGTAGTATACTCTCTTTATGCTCTACATAATCTTGAATAATATTAAGGCATAATTATTCAGAGTATGCTTCCTCCAAAAACAATCAAATTTATTTATTTATCCATACACCCTTCACCATTATTATGGGTGTTGTTGATAATGTTCATAAATGTTAGTTTAGTGTATTTAAATACCATCAACCCTATACGGTAGATCCATACAGGCTATTTACTGTATTTACTACTGTCTCACTATATGACAGTCCTTTTATGAACATTTGACACAAGGTTGATCTTTGCATAAACACGGTCTACTTGACTTACTTACTACACAGTAAGTTAGCTAGTAACTGGGGCATTTGGCAACTGCAACTCATACTTTCTTCTGGACCTGGACTGTCTTAAATTCCAAAGAATGAAGAACGTCGTGCTTCAGGCTGGCTGTCTTCAATAGCTAGGAGTTAGGAGGATATAAGGAAGGACAGAAATAAAATAATAAATATATTACGCATATACATACGTACGCCACCTATAAATTGTAAACGTTCCCGTCAGCAGTTACTTACATGTTACAGTGTACAGTGAGCATCGTCCTATTAATTGTAAGAGCACGCTTATATTAAATTATCCTTTTACTCTTCCAATAATCTTATACGGAGAAAAAATAACGTTGTGGTACTTAAATGCGAATGGGTTCAATGATAATAATAATTTTGGAAGTTAATTGTACTCTTAACTGTACTTAACGCTCCCATACTTTGGGAATGCACATTTTTAGCAACTAGAAAAAATAAGCGTATGAATTACGATTAGACCACAGACGTCATCTAGTGTGAGGAAATGCAACTCCTTCAAGTATCAACTCCTTTTTAGGGAATTGCATAACAGACGGTGTCTCCTGCGTCACATGACTTCAGTCGGAGCCGGGAGCACTTAACAATTTGGGTGAGAATAGTTGGTCTGTGTAAGTGATCCTGAAATTATGAAATATTTTTAAAAGGTTTTATAAATTCTGAGAGTCAAGTCTCGCCAGAGTTGAATATCTATAAGTACTGAGTAACTTTGTTTTGTTTTGAGCAGAGTATTCCGAAGGTGTTGCGTAGCTAATATTCCAAAATGTTGTCCAGACTTGTGAGGCCCTCCTCTTCAGTTCTCGGCAATTTAGGTAAGTTTTGATTTTTGATTTACTGATAAGTACTCATCGAAAATATAGAGGTGTGTAGGGAAGAGAACAGGAAAGTATGGATTTTAAATGGGTGGGATTTCTAAGGACATTATTTTGATTGAGAGGTTGAGCTTATAGGGGAAGGTAATCGTCCGGTTTGGTGGAGTGGGATCACGAGCCATGTTGATGCATAAAGGGCGAAGGAGTTAATCCCATTTAAGTAATATAAAAGTTAAGAGGGGGAAATAAAATTTGATTTAAATGATTCCAGGCCAACTGAATTCTTTCCAACCATCTCAATCGGTGGTCGTTCGAATGGTTGCCTCGCCCTTTTCAACCACACAACAAGTTAGCAAATATGAGGAAGGCCCGGAGAGAGACTTGGTCAACTTCCCTCGCCCCAAACGATTGGTTGATCCCCCAGCTGTTTCACTTGGATTCATCCCTCAATCAGTTAACAAGTTCTTTTATCCCAAACTTGGTGTAACCGGATCTTGGACCTTCGGTGGTGGTCTTGTTACTTATTTGCTAAGCAAGGAAATCTGGGTGATGGAACACGAGTTCTATGGTGGTATCTGTTTACTCATCGTCCTCGGTGCCGTGGTCAAAAAGTTCGGCAAACAAATAGGAGCAGACACTCGTGCCTCTGTTCAGGTTAGCGGAAATTAACGATTGAATTCTTGATCGTGGTTGCGTACTATATATATATATATAGATAATTACATGATCTACAATAGCTGTGCATGATCTACATATGATGGAGTGCATATAATCAAAAACCATGTTTCTTTTAGGAATTTGCAGATGACCTTAACTCCGGTAAAGTCAACGAAATTAAGTCGTCTGAAATTGGTATTGAGGAAGAGAAGAAAGCGCAATGGCGTGCTGAAGGAGAGGTGATGCTTTTTAACGCCAAAAGAGAAAATGTTGCTTTCCAATTAGAAGCTGCGTACCGACAACGGTTGGCTGATGTGTACGCTGAAGTTAAGAAGAGGTTGGACTACCAAGTTGAGAAGCAGAATGTAAGGGCTTAAATTTTTTATTTTGTGAAATATATTAAATAATGAAATACTTATCATGTTTTTTAATTGATGTTTTCAGGTGGAACGAAGTGTGCAACAGAAACACATGGTAAACTGGATTGTGAGTCGGGTAACAAAATCCATCACTGCAGAGCAGGAGGCGGAAAATATTAAGAAATGCATCGCCGATCTTAAGGGACTGGCTGCCAGGGCATAAGATCGTCTGTGACTATAGTTACAATTGACACAGAAAAAGCGTTAGCTGTGCATAGCCAATAAGTTATTTGCAATGTCATCTAAATTTGAAACCACCAAAAGAAGCATGGTATTCCTGTTCATAAGATGTATCAAATAACTATTGAAGGTTTAGTGGGATTAGAATTATTATTGAAAATCTATACCATCGTTGTGTGCTCCAAATAAAAACTTCATAGTCTTATTCCGAATGGTAACTTTCTTGGTCTATGTCAATATTCCGTCTCGGCGTAATAAATAATATTACATTACTGACGAATATTCATATAGGCTACATCTAACCCATATTTCATAGTAGCACATTTTTATTCAGTGAAGTACATACTTATTATGTAGTGATGGGTGATTGTTTCAGACGCTTGAAGTAGGTATGTACTTATTTACAGAACCGTGGTGTATGCTTACTGCTTACACGCTATGCTTCTGTTTTGGCATGAGGATTAAAAAAATTGGGTATACGGATGTGTCGATTTCCTAAAATGGTGACGCAAAAATAAACCATTGCCATAATGAAGCTAGGAGGATGCATGAAAATCACCAGGGTTTCGAATTTACGTAACAAGGAAGTTCTATTGTAGACACGGATATCCTGCTCGAAGTTTAGGTATAAGTTACAAATAGTGCTTTAATTCCTTTAATGCAACTTTAACTAGAGACATACATGTATAATAGTATCCATGAGTTTTCATTTAGTAGAAAAGATGAGAAATGTCAAGTTCACGGTGGTTTCTGCCTGAAAATGCAAATGATCTTTAGCTATCTTATTTGAACAAGCTAATTTACTGTGTTTGTAATTATTATAAATGTACTTACATACATAGGATTGTATTTTAATGAATTTGGTGTTGTTACGAGCAAATAACTGAATTTATGCACGCAGCAAGTTGTATGAAAACGCTGTTTGACATCAGCAACATTATTCAGTAAAGAGACCATACTGAATGAACTGAGATGTTCCTGAAGCACAGGGACTATGACTTCTACAATCTACCATTTAGAAATTTAACAATTTGAGGTTGCTAAACAATTTCACACGCAAAAGTATATAAGTGATACAGGCAAGGCATGTTATGTCCAATTCATTAAGTTAATTACATCAAGGCATTCCCTACATTCTTAGGAAACAAAAATTTCACACTCGTTTGTAAAAGTACAAATATCCAAGATCCTTTGGTAAGTTTTCAGACACAGCAACTTTATGATCATTGAAAATGACCCACTGATCACCCTTGAGAATATGACATACATAGTGACCAACCATAGAAGAAGATCCCATGTGAGATACAAATCCTACCAGCTGGTACTCTGGAAACAAAAGTACTTATATAAAAACCGACTGAAAATACTAAGATAACGATGGCAAACAAGATACTTAATGATAACTTACTACCACCACCGTCAGTGACATTTGGGGGAGCTGGAGACGTTTGACTGGGTCCTTCGTTGCCATTGGAAGGAGAGGAAATTGAGTTTATTTCGTCCGGATGGGAGAAAATCCAGTCTATGGCTCTCTCAATATTATTATCGGTGGACTGTAAAGCTTTTACAGCTTGTTCCTTCGTGAAGCCCATGCTCATCACATTGGCTAAGGCGTCCGGGTCAGCAATGAACGGTTTCGAAGATTTGTCAATCTCCAGAGGATCATTAAGGGTGGGGTCATCTAAGTGTTGCATGATCCACTCCATAGCTGCTTCGGATCCAGTGTTACCTGTTGTTATCACAGCCCGACGGGAAGCATTCGTCTGGAAGCCCATTTCAACTAGTTGAGCGACCACCTCTTCGTCCACTGTGGGTTCTACATAAACATTTAGTAAAATCAACATCAATTTACACAAACTTTGTCCGGCCTAACATGTTATTCCATATTAGTTTAACTACCTTTAGCTTTGGAAACCTCATCCGGAAGTTCTTTCTCGCCAGGTTGTAATCCATGACCTCTTAACACTGATAGATCAAGGTCAAATGGCATGTCAACCGTTACGTCTAGCTTTTTAGGAGTCCAGTCTTCGCCAATAGTAAATTTTTTTAACTGAATAACTAGATAGTCCGGAAGAGTGGATAGCCGCGTAAATCTGTACAATTATTTTGTTAGATAAATGCAAAAATCCTATCAAATAGTTGCAATTTATAAAAAAACAGCTAACACTTACTTGCTTGCCGTCCCTATCCTTTTAGTTGCAGAGCTATAAAATGGATCCAACTTTTCACTGGCTATAAACGACTGAAGACAAGCTTCAATGGGAATTTTGGGGCGAATTAGTTCATCTGCAGGCCTGTTGGCAACAAATGGGCATGATTTTAAATCAAAAATTGATTGAATAGATGAAAAGAATACATAAAAAAGCTTCAACATTTAAAATTATTAAACATACCAAATTTGATTTTCCTGCATACATATATTTAAAAAGTTTATAAACATTTCAGATCTTATTATTAACTTACAATCTTTTGCCCTCTGATTCAACTTGAGCTTTCTTTAGTTCGTAAGCAGCCACTTCGTCTTTGTTGATTGCAGCCTCCAACGGAATAGGCAAAGGGAGACAATATTCAACTCTGAAAGAGTAACGCACTTGTCCCGTACTATCGCATATTACTTTGTCCTCTACTTGAAACTTCAAGCAGTCCGCTGGGTTTGCTTCGAACCGACTGTACCGCTGTTAACAGTTAATCATTTCGAATAGATTATTTAAAACAAAAAATCAACTATATTATAAATGACTTCCACGAATCTAAAGTTACCTCCATGACATTGATAAGATGCAATAGAAACTCTTGGGCATCTTGTTGCCGTTTTGTTGAAAACTCTGGATGACCTTTCCCAATCAGTGTGCGAAACATTGACGCATTGATTCCCTCCTGTACCATCACCGTTGGAGCTTCCAGGGTTCCATCGTCCCTCTGTGTAAGAGGTGGTGGAATTGAGTATTTGCCTGAAGCAAGTCCTAAGCATACTTTAGACCTACAGAATTACAGCGTTAGTTTGAATCGAGCCAGAAAACGTCAACAATAAGTCGTGAATGCTAATAACTTACATCTGAACGTTAAAATCGTTAGCTGGGTCACCTGCGCTCTCGAAATACTGGGGAGCTTTCTTATAAAACCTTAAGAAACGAAAAAAATCGTTTGATATTTTTCCGAATTACAAACAAATCATAAAAATCAGTATAAAATGGCAGCCTGTTAGAGTTTTTACCTGTTTTGAAAGGCTGAAATATTGAACAGTACTTGCATTATTGAATTCATGTAACAGGAGTTCCCTAGATTTATGAACCCAGTAAACCCAGCACCGTATAAAGGCTTCAATTTAGTTCCTGCTTCTTGTAACGTACTCCATTCTCCTAACTTCTGATTAAGGTCAATTTCCATTTCTGCCATAGATTTATCTGTCTGTAAATAAACTTTGCATTAAAAAGCATAAAGTGCTAGAACACATCATAATTAAAAATACACGGCAAGTACATACCTTTTGCATTTGAGTTATATTTATACCGAAGTGAGCTAAATGTTGAACAAGTAATGGATCCTCCACCATATCATCTTCGGCATACGAAAAAACATCTGCCCTGCCGTCTGCAGTGATTGTTCCCAGTTTAACAGCCAAAGGGTATTCTGAAATCAAATTAATCGCCTTTACAGCCAAACTGGACAGCCCGTCTGATAATTCATCCACCTACATTGATGCATTCCAGATTTATTAATTCTGTCCTTTACTTACTTGTTTTTTGATAATTCTCAATGGCATGATTATTTCCACCAGATCCATCAAAGAACCGTCGACCACACATGATTGCACCATCGGTCAAATTTAACCAAAGATTCTCTGTCATATTACAGCCTTCTACTTCACACTTCCAGCCTGTGGGTGGAATTTTCTTTCCATTGTTAACTTGAACCAACGAAGCTGCGTACCTTTATAAAAATGAAACACACATGAAAACTTTTCTCACTGCCTACCTCTATTTGTACATTGTACTGTCACATAAAAATGAACACTTTGCTCCTTACTGCGACACTCTCCGAATTTCTCCATCCCAAGTTCCCGACATTGCCTCAAGATCAGCTAACTTGGTAGCGGAATCGGCAGCCAAAATACCATTGATGGAAAGAGTGACCTACACATCAATGAAACGTTTGAAACATGGCTGAACTCTCCAAGTGTAAAAACCACCAGTGAAATGAATACGATTTCTCCAACACTTACAATCTCCGGCAAGCTGTCACAAGGCAAGGAAATCGTATGAAAGCCAGGTATCACAACAAGCTGGTAAAACTCTTCAGTCTTGACGTCAAAGTCACCAGCATTAGCATCAAAGCCACCTTCCACACCAATAGCGAATCGTGTAACTTTTTTCTCCGGTCCATCAATTTTCGGTTTCGGGATCTGATACACACACTCTCTTTAAAAATGATCCCCAACAATACTAGTCCTACAAGAACCATCATAAGTAAAAAAAATATTGATCTGCTATATTATAAGTACTTTTGTCCGAATTCTTCGTATATGCAAAAATAAAGTCTCTTTAGTCTTGTCCGCATATCTTTCCACGAAGTCTCTTCCTAGTCCCCAAAAACTTGCAAGGGACACATAAAGACCGGTTTCGATTTCCTGAAACAAGAAGACAGAATCTGGTCACAGCTTCCGCATACTATTCAAATGAATTCGTACACCTTCGAAATATATGTATATATCCCCTTCAAAAATAATTCCCAGTCCTTACCGGATTATCAAAAGAATAGACACATTCCTCCTTGTACACACGGTCACCACCGACAGGGCTTCGAGCTTTACTCATTCCTGCTCTAACAAGAGCTTCCACCTCAGGGTTCATTGCTGACATCTTCCCCGGCAACCTCACGAGTCCCTCACAAAACGATATAAACCTGAAAAATATTGAACCTCCTGGGTAAATGAAGTCGACGAACACACAACTGTCACCACACACTACCGTAACTATTAACAAAATAGAGGAACTGACTGAGTACAAACTACGTAAATTTTTGCAATGTCATTCATTTCTTCCCTGATGACTCCTCTTACCTCGTCAAGTAAATTTAAGCCGTATTATGCTGGGAATTCCAGTGGACACTTGTCTAATTCTATAGGTTACGAGATTGAGCGTGTGAGTTGGCTTATTAAATTATTTACCTCCAGATATCCTCTCTATTTTTTCTACAGCTATATTTAGATACTTATAAAAATATTAACGGGTACACCAATTCAGCAAGGGTATTTGCATGCGAAAAATTAAATAAGCTCCACTCCGGAAATAATATTCTATTTCTGCCGCTTCTTTGCACTGCACTGGCGTTTTTATGCATGAACTACACACACTCATACACACACACACACACACACACAAAACTGTATAAAAGCCGATAGCCGATGCTTCACGAAAACAAACTGAAGCAAGCACAGAGACGAGAAGAACTCACCAGAACTGAGGGAGCCAAGAATCCCATTGATTTTACATATTCCATGTCGTTTCTTTAACTTATGCATATGCACTTATAAGTCCTTAGTCCTTCCTTACTATATGCTTTCCGTCTTGAGTATACTGCTTGAGGAGGCTCAGTCTTCACAAACGTTTCCATTCCATTCATTCACTACATCACTACACACACACCACACACACTACTGAAAAGTGAAACCATAGAGCTTATAATGTAACATGCGTTGCTCCGTATAGTAGCTAACGTAGTAGTCGTTTTGTATCGATGGCCTCTGTATAGGCACTACATATGAGCAATGAGCAGTATGAGCGAGCACCGTATGACATGACTATGACGGACGCCCAGATTAATTATTTATATTCTATTTCTAAAAATATTTTGAATCCTTGGATTTATCCTTAAATAAATACACAGCATAGATTTTAATAATAAATATTAATAATGTTTACAACTATAAATATACCCCACTCCCATGTGCGGGCTGAGCCTTGCTTTAGTGGGGTTCCTCTTTACCAACAAATTATTATTATCAGAAAAAAAAATGGAATTTCAGATAGCGTAAAATTTTGACCCATATAACAAAATTGTCAACTTCTCAAATTATTACAGTTGAATCTCGCTGTGAGGGAGCAGAGCGCAGAAATAAGTTAATTGTAAATGTGATGCGTTTTTGGGGCACTGTGAAACGAATGCCCGTATTGTGTGGATGTTATGCCAGGAGTCGTGGATTCATGATGGATGATTTTGCTTGCTAGTTTGTGAACACGTTAACTAGTGCGAATCAATGAGACTATTGGACTTTTTTACAAAAAATTATGTTTGAAAGTTCGTAGTAGGTATGTTACTGGAGTGTATATAGGGAATAGTTTGTAGAATATATTGTAGGTTATGACACTGCACACTATGAGTGCTCCTTGTCCTGTCGGTTTGTTATATTTAATTTGTTACAATTAATTGTATTTAAATATTTTAAGCAGCACAAAAAACTTTTATTTGTAGATAAAAATAACAAAATACTTGTAGAGGCAACTGCAACGTCAACGAGTTTAATATGGATTGGTCCCAGTATTAATCTATTAGCCCATGGGCCGCGGTTCTAATATAACCTTTTTTCTGGAAATGCCATTAGATTAAGCTGAGTGCAAGCGTTCCTCTCCCCTTGGATTTTGAAGTTGTTCCAGAGAAGTTGTTATCAAAACTCGGAGTAAATCTGAGTGAGATGATTTTCTAGGTAGCTTTCCCTTAGTGAAAGTCTGAAAGCTCTTTAAAAATGTCTCGACATTCGTTATCCTTCTGTCAACCTCCTTTGGAGCTGTTAGAATTGATATTGGTGCTTTAGTCCTCTCTGATGGAAAAGGACTTGTGGGGGTGGGTAAGGACGGATCATGGGATTTTGCGGGATCTTGTTCCACTGGTGTATTGGTTGTGAAGACCACATCAATGACACTATTTACCGGGACAGATGGCTTGGTGCCATACCGGTCTTCAGCTCTCTTTTTCTCCTTTTCTCTTGTTTTAAAAACCACTATATAGATATAAGAAGGAACACAAATAGCTATTAGATACGAAATATTAAATAATATGGACGAAAAATTAGAGATCAATTGTAATAAGTCACCCGTTTCAAATTGAAGAGTTAGTTCTGGCTTTCCCTGTAGAATATAGCAAACTAGGTCCTCACGTTTCTGGTGATTTATATAATGTAAAGTGTCCGCGAAGGTTTCGAGAAGGGTTTTGACCTCTGCTTTACTCCTACACTTATTTAGGCGTTTCTTGATGAATTCCTTCAAATCAAGAATGTAGTTCTCATCCTTGAATTGAGCAGTGTCCGCAGCACCGTCCACAATTATACCCAATTGCTTCCGTAGCTCTGGTTTTAGCACCCACGAGAGATGAGTACAGGTTTGCATCAAATGGAAAATTATGAGAATGGTTGTAAGAAGTAGGGTGAAGAATCCTACAGCTATGTATACCCAGCCTTTGAAATCATTTAAGATTAAGAACTCTTTCAGCGGTTCCACGCAGCCCTGGGGAAATACGAAGACCGTATACAATAAATAAATTACGCCTGAGAAACCTACATTCGTCTCATTTTTTACAGTATTTTTAGAATACAGCACATGAAAAATGCTCACGTGTTGTTGCAGGGACCAGTGATTCGCCCCTTGACCCTTAGGAAAATATTGACAATTTCTAGTGGTTGTGCCTGCAGGAGAACTTTTCCCAGCTAAACTAAATAAGCAACAAGAAGTCGGAAGAATCGAATAGGGGAACTTCTGAGTTTCAATCCAATCTGTTGGTCCCTTTGCACCACAACAACTAAACTGTGCATAACATAAACTGGTTCTAGCAAAACTATAGTATTGTTACGTCGTATAAACCGACTAACTATTATTATTTTACAGGCACTTTAAGGATCTTACGTGTTCCTGCAATGTATCCATGAGCACAGTTTTTCTGTCACTACCCATCAAATGGTACGACTTTACGAGGTACTTCAGATAATTTGTCACATTTTTAGTACTCGTTTGAACTACAATCCAAACCACTAAGAATATCATCATTCCATAGCTCAGAAGGAAACCCGGAATGCTCTGAAAGAAACCATGACTTATCTGTAACGACATATTAAATGCTAACATTACGATTACGACATTATGTTTTTAAAATTACAATTTACTTACCACAAATACTAGATGAGGTAACTCGGTAGCAAAACTTAAAAATAAACAGGATCCACTAAATATAAATAAGGATCCGGTCACAGTAACTGGAATAAATAATTGAGTGGGGGACATGCCGCTAAACATGGTCTCAGCCTCCAGATGTTCCTCGAAACCCCACATTAAAAAAGCAAATCCCATTATCTGAAAACATATTATTGACTATTGGTTTATCACAGTGGGGCTGGCAGAGACAACTACATATTGCATAGCGGATGAGTTTCCACAGATCCAAATCCGAACAGAGTACGTTATAGCGACAGTTGTCTTTAAAAAAAATCTAAATGAGCTACTATAGATAAGACTTACCATAACTAAAGGAGAGACTCCAGAAGCAAGGATAGTTTGAGTAATGGAATGCTTATTGTATCTTAAATACTTCCTGTAAACCTCCCATGTCACAAACTTATTTGCCAAAGCTCGATCTCGTCTTCTCTTCTTTTGCCATCTCGCCTGGGCCCGGAATGGATGAAGATCCGCGGACAAGAGTTGCCCTTGATTCTCTTTTAAGGATTTGGTTCCTGGAACGCTATCTGAATTGGTTGCGGATTTTGTTTTCTTAACCTCCAAAAGCGGATCCACCATGAAGTACCAATTTGGCAGGACATTGGGCAATTGATGCAATTTCTGTAGCTTTTGCTTATTCTAGAGAAGTATTACGTACTTATATTATAAAGAGGGGTGGAGGATGATGGGTGTCCTTTTATTTTACTCCTAAGCTTTTAAATAACAAGATACATAATTGTCACTTCTGGTTATTCCTTACATCTTCGGTTCAGCCCCATTATTTTTTTTGTAGGGTTCAATTCTATGTAACGTTCAAATGTGTTCAAACATACTTTTGTTTTTATTGTTTTTGTAACTGTAACTTTGATCGAAATAACATTTCTGCCGAGAACACATCTTCTCTAGTCCTTTTGGAAAACTGTCTATCAGCACCAGCTCCAATTTTTTCTGTTCGCATGCAACATCCAAAAATGTGCACAATGCGTTATACTTTCATAGCCTTCAACGTGCATGTGAATTTTAAATCTGCACTTACATACCTAAATAAGTATTGGACTGACACTGACACTAGTCCGACGTCCGACTAGACTACAAGAGGCAAGAGTTCCGAACACGATCTCTCTTCATTGAAGATAAAGAAAAAAAAATTTGAGGTCGAGAAACAAGAGCACTCTGACAACTGACCCTAAACTTATGAAACAACGGCTTGTCAAGATTCAATAATGTGCAGACCAGTCCTATATTGTTATCCTGCCATTGACAGGGGTTTGTCAATAATATTTTATCTTAAAATTTAAAGCCAAATTGGATTTTATAAACCCCAGTTTTTTTCAAACAAAGCGATGGTTTGAAAAATGTTATTTGCAACAGTCATTTTCACCTAGGCAAAAAATAGATCATATCAATAGGTCAATAGGAATATATGTAAACAATTTTCTATGATGGAATCATGCAGCGAAGAAACGTTTCCAGTTATCAGAACAATGCCTCACCCAAAATAACAAGAATTTCGTGTAACTTCTTAGGTCTTGAACTGAATTCAGTGTTAAAGCTTAAATTCGATTGCAGAAAAACCTGACATGCAGGAATAGGAATTTTAGTCACACTGTGAAAAAGTAATATTTATATTAAATATTTTGCTGAAATTATATTTTTAATAATTACTTGTGTATATAAATACCACTGTGGCCAAAGGTCTTCGTTGTATTGAATAATAATAAATTATTGCTGCTTAAATATAATTTGCAAAGTTCAAACTGGAAAGAACGACTCGTATCTATCTACTTTAGCGTTACTGACGTTGTTTTTATAGGTTGACTGGACCTCGTATAACGGGTTGATCAGCTATTAATACCAAATAAATTGTCAACATAATGGCTTTAGTAAGATAGTAATTAACCTCAAAATATGTTCATACCGTTTTACACACTTGTGATTTGATTTGTAATATCCCCGGGGTCAAATTTTAAATAATATTAGGTAGGATTTTATAATATGTTATATGTTTGAATATAATAATCGTCAATGTGCTATTATTCTCCTCTGTGATTTTTTCTTCTTTTCTTCGATGCGCAACAGGAAAAAAAGCCAGTGTCACCGTCCCGGGCTGGATATTGTTGTCGAGCAAAAGACAGGAAAACTTCATCAAGAGTTGTCTCACTAGCGGAGTAATCCTCAATTTCCTCTTCATAATTAATTTTCATATCTTCAAGAATCTCAAATAAGTTTTTCCAAGGCAGATTTGTTTTGTAAATCTGGTACTGAAGTATGTTCTGGAAATTGCAAATTTGGACGATTCAGTTACTTTTGACTTATGCTAACCAACATCTTTTAATAATTTATATATTATTGCGTAGATAAACAGCTATTATTCTCAAGTATTTACTTCATGGCGATCCTTCAATTCACAAGGTCGAAAATGTGTTTCAATTTCGACCATCAAAGAAAGAAGCCTGGGAGAGTTCTGTGGCACCATGGGTTTGAGCTTGAATGTCAAAGTAAATCCCTGACCATATTTGCTCTTGATATGCTGAACTCCGCCGAAACATTGAAATTGGCCGTTGACCATTATTGCCAATCGGGAGCATAGAGCTTCACATTCGTCCATGCTGTGGGATGTTAATATTATAGCTTGTCCTAATTCACGGTTCGAACGAATAACTCCCCAAAATTGACGTCGAGCAACTGGATCCACACCCGCAGTTGGTTCGTCTAACATGACAACGGGTGGATCCCCTATCAATGCCATGGCAGTGCTTAAACGGCGCTTCATTCCTCCGCTGTACTTTCGACACTGAACGTTAGCACTTTCCAGTAGCCCTGGAATAAAACTGACTTGGAAACTTCATATTGTGTTCATGTTTCTCATGTAAAATATTTACACGCACCAACTTTGGAGAGCCATTTTGTCGTTTCTTCCGAAGTATTTGGAATTCCTCGAAGTCTGGAGAAGAGTTGGAGCATTTCTTTCCCACTCAGAACACCCAAAATGGCATCGAACTGAGGACAGTAACCGATTCTGTTTAAAAACGTTTTGGAGTGTTGTCGAATGTTGTATTGTCCCATGAAAGCGTTCCCGTGGGAAGGTCCCGTGTCTCCGGTCAAAATTCTAAAAGAAGTTGTCTTTCCCGCACCATTCACACCCAGAAGACCAAAGCATTCTCCATGACGAACACCGAATGTCAGGTTATTGACGGCTGGGAAGGATCCAAACATTTTGGTTACACTGCTAAGGACTACGGCATCACTCACCACCTGTCCTGTTTTACATGTTTTTTTAATTAATGTGGTACATAGGTTTCGGGAAAGAACAGCATCGTGCATAAGCTTAATGAGACGAAAACTTATCTTGCTATAAGAACTTTCTCTATTTTAGGCTACTCTTATAGGGAGAGTGCCATGCATAGCATGACTGATATAATTTTGTAAATATGATACGATTTAATTTCTTGATAGTAAACTGGCACCTGCACTAAGTTGTGCCTCAATTCTTTTGGCTTCTTCCATAACATCCACATCCCGCTCATCCATTATTATTTCAGGCTTTCGATAGTGGCACAAGGCAAACAGAGGCTTAAAGAAGCCACAATCAATGCACAGAACAAGGAGGAAATAAAATATTCCTGCAATTACTGCACAGACCAGTTCCTGTCCAATGCCTGGTAAGTCCACCCAGCTTTTGACAGTTTTGCCTGTTTCCACGACAAATTTTCCTTCCCACCAGTGAATGAATGATCTTACTTGAAAACAAGAACCATCTTGCGATCTTTGTAATTTCTCCAGCTGAGTACCTCCGGTGCAATCTCCAATAAGGAAAATAATATTATTTGCTTAAAAAATTACTGAATGTTGGCAAAAAGCTCATTATGCATGATTAGCTGCGTCACGAAAAGAATTCATTGTACTTGGAAGCTTCCAAAAAATAAAATATTTTGTTCATGAACACCTACGTACTTAAATCGAAACATCATTTCTTTACCGAGCAAGTGGGTCCCCGGTTACTTGAAACCAGTTATAAACTGATCCGTTCTTACGTTACCCATTTTTACCATTTATTAACCCCTTATAGCTAAGCTCATTACTGTATTATTCATTTAAGTCTTAAATGTCAGCATAGTTTTATAGCCAACTAATCTAAAATCAACTCAGAAATGGACTATTTTGAGCTTACAATAAGTACTCAAAACTCTCTTTAATACATAATTGGCTCAGCTACTTACCACAACAAGTGCTGGACAGAGAAGTGCCATTGCAATCTACACTTGGAAATTCGTCTAGAAGCACTGCACAACGACTGTTTACTGCAACGGTGCTGATGAATCTTTTTATACTTCGAACGATTCCGAAAAACGGACAAATTCGGGCAATTAAACCTAAAATCACTGTTCTTTTTGAATAAAACAGAGTTTCTTCAACGCTGATGTAAATGGAAAACAACAGCCCTGCAAAACAATTTAGTCATCAATCATAAAGTAATAGTCGAGATAAAATAATACATTTTCATTATTGCTGTCTTTCGGAGCTACTCCGGACAGTGTAACAAATGTACATACTAATACAACTAATTTCTCTTACCAAAAAATATGTTCAGACACGCAATAAAGGAAAATCCATTCGAAATCGTCCTCACAAATAAACTGACGAAATACGCAAAACAAATTGACGTGAAGGCATAAACCACTAAAATCACAAATAGTACTCCTGGAGACAAACAAAAATCATTCTTTCAGCCATTACCCGATGGGAAAAAATGGTCACAGAGACGTTGCGCTACCGTCAAATAATTACGTTATAAGGTCACAGCAACGTTATGTTTGGACGTTTGTGGCACGTAAAAATGTCCGCGGCGGAGACGTCCATACAACGACGCTCAACCTCGTTGAGTGGACGTGAGGTTATAACGGTGGTGTAACGTTAAGTAATTACGTCCTGAAGACTATATATGGCATTGCTGTTTGATAACTAAATAAGTGCATGCAGAAAATAAACAATTTACATTGCGTTTAAATTTTTTTTAATTGATCAAATCAAAATGTCAACGCATTGCACTTTGGTATTAATTTATTAATACAATTAAATTTTTCTTAAAAATTATTATTTATTGAATTTGTGTTCCGCGTTTCAAAAGACCCAGAGATAGTAATACGTAATATTTACGGGGAAATACAAATACACATGAATAACACATTTCAATTCCCTTCGTGCACGTCCAGCATCAAATCTAAATTCTTTTCCCCACGAATCCTTCCCTTGGCATGTTTAAGCCAATATTTAATTGCCTCTTCGATCTCCTTGTCAGTACCCTTGCCACCACTAGTCTTTCTAACGGAACCTATAAACGAATTAAATTTTTTAAGACAAGTAGAAAGGTCTCACTTAACATGTTGTAGTAGTAGGTAGTTGCTAACGAGAATTTATTGTATGGTTCTATTTTTTGTTGTATTATTGAATACAAATTATATATGCACTTACAGATGACAAGATTAATAATTCTCTTGTAAATGTGAAATGGATATTTTGTTGGGCGGTTTTTATATTGAGTACCTTTCCAATTGTACAAACTTGCAAAGCAGTCAGTAAATATACGGGCTAGGATCCTCTCTGTGGCTTCCTTTATCGACGTGCCTCCAACTTTTGAAAGAATAGCGGACTGAAATAATAAATAAGTATTTACCAAACTTACAATTGAATTAAAAACTCAAAATTATTGTCTATTTTCTAGAACGTGTAAGTGCGTTGTTTGCATTGTGGGGTTACAAATGAGTTTTAATTGATTACGTTACCACATATTGATTTCCTACAACTAAAACAACACTGGGACCCATTGCGTTTAAACTGATTGCAGTTTCAAACTTGTCTGAGTAACTATAGTTATATGTACAGCTACTTACCAAATGTTCCAGCGATCCATCTTGGATTAAGAACAGTTCAAATTGTTTTAGCTGATCTTCCGATTCAATCGGCAATTTGGGACAGTCCGTAATTCCTTCAGCAACATCGACTGTTGTTGTGGCTTTGAGACTTCTCACGTCCAATGCCAACTGATCAACTTTCGAAATTAATATCCTGACTTTTTTCAGAATTTCCTTTTGAATTTCTGAAAATTCAAATGTTTGTTATTGTACAAGTAACGTGAAAAATAAGCAACAAATAACCATCCATATCACCAATAAAACATGTAAAAACAAATTAAATCCAACATTTAATACCTAATGTGATATTTTGCATTTCCGCTGTACCTAATCCACCCTCTGATGATTTTGTCTGACTTTCATTTTGAATATCCCGTACATGTAGAGGTTCCGAATTTATATATTCGAAATGTGGAATCATACTAGTAGAAGAAGATGTGGAAGGTACTGCAATGCTTGGAGCAGATGGTAAATTCCCGGTTGCTTTTATATTTTTACGGCATACTTCAGGACTTGATTCGATTTCGGAGCTACTTGAGTCTACGGTACTGTTTCCCAGTGTATTCATAGGTTTATTGGTTTCAGCACGTTTGCCCTCATCAACTGAGGATTCGATTTCCGACTGACAAATGAATACATCTCGTTTCCTGCGAACCTCCTGAAGGTCATCTGAAGAATATATAATTTTTATTCAATGCAGGGTTGTCTTTTCTTCAACTCATTGAATTTAACCCAAAATCGCAATGAAAAATGGAATAAGTATTTACAATATTTAATTTCACTATATTAATTAACTTTATTAGTGAATTTGGAGGTAGTAGGTACTTACTAGAGACAAACTTTACAATTACGGAATACTTTTTCCATTTAGGTCCTGGCTTAGCAGTATTTTTGAAAGCGGAAAAGTATCGGGTATTTCCTGGCCAGTCACATTGAGTCTGCTCCGTATTTAGCCAAGAAAAGTGAATAATTTCGCAGGGAGTTGTTCCGTCTTTGGACTTATTTTCCAAAAATTCAACTAATGCGAACATCTGAAAATACATTAAAAACTTGCTTTGTACTCATTTTTAGCATGGCATAGTGGCAATAAAGTTAGTTTTGTGTTGGGCACGGGCATCACTTTAATAACGTCTGATTGCAGTGGAATATGTTCAATAGCAGAATTAATTTTTTCAATTGTTACAATTCCAAGTTTAGAGGATTCAATCGGGTATGTGAAAACGTCGGAGGTTTTACAAATTTTTTGTACAGCAAATATTATCTTTTCTTTCATTTGTAAAATATTTCTTATTTTATATTTTACACCACCACTTTCACAATAACAGTTTCGTTTGCTGATTGAAAATACTCCGGCAGAGCAAGAAACGTTTCTGAACTGACGAGCATCTTTATATGCCGGTGAACATGGACCAAGGTTATGCTCAAACTTAAGCACAGGCTTATCAAACGACGGTTGTTCTTGTGGTATCATTTCCTTTTCTTCGATGCGACGATGCAACTGCTGAATCGGATGGTGGTTTGCGCGGATAAGTCTTTTGATGTATCCCAAATGTGATTCGAAAGGAAAGGAACTGAAGCTTTCTAGGGGTCCGTGTCTTTTACAATCGTCTGCCAGATGAAAAATATTGTGCACATTGAACACCATTTCGTTCTCACCGTATAATTTGCAATAATGTCTGGCCCAACTTTGCAAAATAGTATTTGCAAAATCATACTTGGAGCTGTCCGAGCCATTCAATATTCGAATTCCGACACTCAGTAGCACGAAATTATCGTAGACAGGTTTTTGTAAAATTCCTTTCAAAATGACGGGACCCGTGTACAACAGAAACTGCCGTAGTTCTGAAGCTTTCCATATTCCGACCATTCACCGAATATCTCGTGGAGTTCGCTGGAATTCAGAAGGAACATAAGGAACACAATCGGACAGTTTTTTTAGAAATAAGGGCTACTACTGCCGACGGTATTCTTGTTTTAATGGGACCCTTCAGCCATAACTTCAATACTCTCTTCGTTACCCCGATGTACACTAAGTGCATTGGGTCTAGTGGTATTTGGGAGATCATGCCTATTCCCAATATCTCCAATGGCGTCTTTTCTGTATCGAATGGATACGAATGATGATCCTCGAACTGACGATTGTTGAAATTTTGATCTGTCCGAAGTTCTGAATCAAAATTGGGGAAGGTTATTTTTCCATTCCATTTACCCTTAGTACTGCAACGTTCGCAGGCGTGATATCCTGTATGTCCAACAATAGCTTTGATGAATGCCCTAGCAGGGCTATCGGCGATAAAAATACACTTACTTAAATTAATTGAAAACGAAATCCCTTCAGCAGTAATACCATTTGATACTAAATCTCTTAGGTCTGTAATAAATTTTTGAAGGTAGTCGTAAACACTTTTGGGTTTCGATTTACCCACGAACGCTCCAACAATAAACGGCGTCTGATCTTTACACTCTCGCAGTATTGCTAAAATGGGCCAGCAACATTGATTAGAGCTGTTGTATAGAGGAACTCCATCAATATGAAATTTTAGAGAAATTAACTGATTTGTTGATGATTGAAGACCCGCTGAAATTCTACGAGAGAGTCCTTTGCCTATTCCACGGTAATACATATTTCCAGATTGAATCCTGTCCATTGAAGTTGATTTCTCAGTTTTTAAAAGAGTTTTTGCTGCTTTTGGAAGCTGGGGAAAATACTCATTTAAAATTGTAAGCAGTTTTCCCAGAGCCGTGTGCGTTATATTTTCCTTCAGACTCCACTTTTGTAGCTGGGATTTTAATTTTTCTGTGACGGTATGACCATTTACATTGTCTTCGTCGCAGTTCCCCTCGCTGCAACTACCACTAAAATCTGATTCATTTGGACAATTGACGTCCATGTAGACAAATCTATTTGTTTCGGAGTCTTCGTCAAGGTCGAGCTCTGAGTATTGTTGTAGCCCTTGATTTTCTTGTAAATCCACTTCCGTCAGATTGCTGGTCCATGGAAGGAGATTTGGTGAAGTAGAAATGTTCTCAGTTACTTTTGGGGCACTATACTTATTTTTAGTTTCGTTGAAAGAAGCTAAGAATTTATTAACTTCCTGTTCAGCTCTCCTTCGTAATTGCCTTACACCCACTCTTTTGCCAGACATTTTAATTACACTTAAATCACTTTAATTTTGATTATAATTTTCAAACTCAAAACGTACCAGACAATTCTTTCCAATTAGACGATTTAACTTACCTTAATGTTTTAGCCCAAGGAGCATGAAATGGCGTTGGGTAGAGTGGCTACAATTTGTGGAAATGTTTCTAGCTTAAGTTTAGCAAGTACTATTACAACGCTCCCATGGTCCTCGTGAAACTCAATTCTGAATGCGCATGTGTAACATCTTGACCGTGCTCGTCAAAATTTGACGTTGTACGAACGTTTGAATTTGGCGTTATTTATGAACGTCTGGCCGACGTTCTTACGATGATTATTAATTGACGTTAAAGATCTGACGTCACTTCGACGGTCAAACATGGTAAATATTTGACGTTGTAAATTCTATTAACGTCAGCTAACGTCCGATAACGTCACTGACCAATTTCTGACGTTATATTAACGAAGTGTTTCCCATCGGGTAGTGATCATAATTACGAATTGTCGAGATAATGTAGGGAGAGCTGGTCTAAAAACCACAATCGTTTTTTTTCATTTATTAAACGGCAATACTTTCTTACCAATTGCATTGTTCTCTGTGAATACGGTGTACACTTCGAAGATTGGGAAGCAGCACAAAAGGATGCAAATGATGACAAACAGAACAAAGAAGTCCCACAATAAAGATGTCCCCCAAAAAATGAAAACGTTGACTCCCGTCATGAGCTGCAGATGTTTTGCCTGGCATATATCAAAGACAAACCTAGTTAAGTTAATATTGCTAATATCTGTTTGCTAGTTGTTCGTAGTTTGTTAGTACTACTCTGTAATCTCTCCATAAGAGACACCTCCTTGTAACAAAATATTTTCTCTTTACCAACAGAAATATCCGGATGATTGACACAAGTGACAGGAGTTATAGTCCTTGTAGCACACATGCCATTACAAGAAACACATTTTGGGGTGCTCACATATTGAGATACATAATGTAATTACCTTCGTAATTCGTTCTTCAGCAGGAAATATGACCAAAAATGCAGCAACTACTGCCAGTCCTACGCTTATCAAAGAAAGAAATATGTCACTGAACCCGGAAAACCCCTTCAGCTCCGACTTAGCAATTTTAAAAGCGTTAGACATATCCCGGTAACGAGACGGCAGAGGATGATTATTGGCGTCAATAGAGAAGTCTCCTCCCGATATATTTCTCGACAAAAGGCGCAAGAAGGTGTTTGAGATTATATTTGCTGCCAAAGGGAGAGCATGGTTTGGTAGAGTGGAATAATACAACAGCTGCATTTTTGAACTGACATTCATCAATGCATTGTCCAAATCCGCACCGACTATGTACGACCTTCTATATTTCACCAAATCTTCGGTGGCCTTAGATTTTAAATAGTCGTGGAAATTGCCTGATGCTGCAAGTTTTACAGATGATTTCCCAACAACTTCTGCATACACTCCCCCTAAATTCTACAAAGCGGGCTTATTGTGGTAAATGCGTTCGGTCACAATTTATACATTATGTAATGATTGTGTTTGACCTGAAAGTGCATATAAAGGTATAATGTATAAAGGACGTGCATTTAGAACAAATTCTCACCCGAATACTACCATTATCCCGGTAAGGAGTTACAGGATCCGAATACGACGACAAGGTAAATTGGAGGGGTGGCCGATCGACATCATCTATTGATGGTGAGCGGTATTTGTTGCATGCTACTATAGTCCAAATAACCAGAACCAGTGATAATATTAGCTGCGTGACCAAACAATTGTTATCACACTTGGTTCACAGGCACAACCTTCGTAGATTAAAACATGCAATAACTAACGACCTGGATTAAAACAATTTTCAAATTTCGTCTGGAATAATGGACTCGTTTCATCAATATGGCATAGAAATGTAATTTCCCCAAACTCGATCCCGTTCTTTTAGTTGGTTCATGAACATGTATCTCTAGCATAAAAATACACTCGTATTGTATTGCATTTCGGGTTGATGAGAGTAAAAGCCGCAGTAATAATAAATGTTACCACTTTTGCTCTCCCTTGGGTAATTTCCCTGATTACTGACTTCGGGGTGCAAACCTTAAATTAACAGTAAATAAATTATTAGAACCATCATAGCATTTTGTTGCCAAAATCTTTACAATTCACAGTTCAACATAGGTAGACGCTGTATTTCAAATTCAACACCAACCATGTTCATATTTCTCATCTATAACGAGATAGTCGTGGAATAGGCAAAACGGACTACATGCAGTTTCGCTAAATACAACATGGACTAAAAATACATACATCCAGGGGTGGATTAATAAAATAATTTTTACCCTGGCCCTAACCTTCAAAATAGATTTGTGTGCCTTTACACATGAATTCTGGGGACCTTAGTCAACATTTTTTTTTACCCTGGCCGGGCCAGGGTTGGCCACCCCTTAAATCTAGCCCTGCATACATCAAAAATCAAAAATGAAATAAATCATGTAAAAACCCCAAAAGCAAAATGGACTACTTGATCATATCTTTTAGTACAGTACAATGCAAACGTACTGTATGTATGCTTTTACAGTGAGGTGGTTCAGCTTTTACTGAAAACTGTTTCGTTTATTTTGAACTTACAATTAGGGACAACAAGAATCTAACAGATCCTATTGCTTTTGATTGAAAATGGTAGTCCCTTTTGCTTTCACTAAAGACATGTTATTTAACTTCCGTTGAATTACGTTCGGATTGTCTTACTGGCAGTTTGACTTTCCTCCCTGAAGGCTATGTTGCTTCTACTAGCATTCTTCATCTGCTCATTACCCAGCGACTTGACAACTTTCGGCTTCGATTCTGGTATAATATAATATATACATGGCATGACAAATAAAAAATATGAAGATCTTCGTTTTTTTGGTTGAAATGTAGGAAGCTATATCAAACGATATTTGCTTTCGAACTGTTTCTTACCTGTGACTGTGACCGATTTCGATTTACTGGGGATATTACGCACGGATGGTGGTTCCGGTGCAGATTCAATGTTTTGATCCATTAAAATAACTCTAAACATAGTGACACGTTATAAAAATCATCAACTCAGTGACAATCAATGAAACATAGCTTGAAGACCTTTGAAACTGACTTCATGAAAATTTCATCCATTGTTGTGAGCGATAGACCAACGGTTTGTATTCCTAATTTTTCCTTGTTAGATTCAAGGTCGGAAAATAACGACGGAAAGACAGCACTGTCTTCTAGACTTGGCAATATGACTGCTAATTCCAGTGAATTTGGCATTCCCTTAAACGACGCATTCGTAACGTGATTCTGTACGGTACTTAGAATCTTATCTGCCTTTGCTTTATCCTTCAATGTCATTCTGATGGTGTAGCCAGCTCCTGAAACAGTTGTTGAAATATTTGGAAACTGGGAAAGACAGTGCTAATACAAAGAATGAACTGGGTGAAAAAGAGTTATTACCGTATTTATTTTTGAGAAACGTTGGTGACCCGCAGCATTTTAGCCTTCCTTCAGCCATTATTGCAATTCTGTCACCAAGGACATCCGCCTCTTCCATTAAATGAGTAGTAAGTAATATTGTTCTCCGTCCTCGCTCAGCCTGCAATAATAAATTTATTTTAAGCAATGTCTACGTCTACACTTCTGTCAATATCTGGCTAAGCAATTATTATTGACTGAATTAATTGCCCGAGTCAATTCATAACAGGTTTTGAAGAATGTCTATCCTGTATACATATGGAGTGTTCAAAAACGAAAATTCGTTTTACCATCAGCAAATCCCACATGGCACGGCGACTTTCAGGATCCATTCCAGACGTCGGCTCATCCAGAATAACTACCTTTGAAAAAATTATTACCAATACGATGACTTAATTGCTTAATTCCATTAACATGTTTAATCGCTTGTATAATATGTCTTAAACAGATATGTGTCTGGAATACAAAGTTAGCAAACTACAATAATTTCATTTAAGTGTGATTAATTCCTCGTTACCCTAGATCCTCCAACAAGAGCCATAGCTAAGTTCAGTTTTCGCTTCTGCCCTCCGGATAAAGCCTTTGACATTGCATTCATTTTTTTCCGCATGTCAAGTTGGTTCAGGAAGCCTTCTATTTCTAGATTTGCTCTTCCTCGATTTGTTCCCTTGAGCTGAAGTAAAAACCATTCAACGTAAGTTACAGTTTACTAGTCCTGTCCTACAAAAATTGTTGTTTCGAAATTCGTTCTTTGATAGTGGGATTCTATTAATTATGCATTTATGTAAGTACCTTAGCAAAAAATAGCAGGTGCTCCTTTACAGTGAGACGATCAAAGAGCATATTTTGCTGCGGACAAAGTCCCATATTTTGTCTAGCTCCTTCCATATCAGACCTTATGTTATGACCGTCAATTAAAGCCGTACCACGAGTTGGAGAAATTATTCCTAAATTGTGGATGTAATTATATAATATTTTAAATCGTAGTTATTAGGAGACACTAGCCAGATTGTCAGCCTGTATGCTGAACCTTCATAACACGCAAAAGAAAATTGTAGTCTGCCAATGAACTACAATAACTCACCTGTCAAAATCGACATTGTTGTAGTTTTTCCAGCACCATTATGACCAAGCAGAGCCTTCAACCAGAATATTATAACATCTTAGTCATTCAAAAGATCTTTACTGTTAAAAATAATTACTGCATTCATTGTCGTTCCCGACCTGGCCTTACCGTGATTTGTCCTTTGAAAATATTAAGGGACAAATTATTCACAGCTATTTTTCCATTGCCGAATTCCTTAGCCAAATGGAGTATTTCCACTCCAGGTGAAATATGAGTAGGTTCTGATTCAAAATATTCTCCGTGGGTTTCTTCCTCACCAGCTTTACTGCCTAATTCGTCGGAGTCGATAATTTTGGGTTTGCGGACGCAACTACTCTGTAATACAATCATTGTTACATATCTTAATATTAGTTGATATTGCTACGGTAGCTAATAATGACGCTAAAATACGGGCAATAAAATTGAGGATGTTTAAAACACTTCAGAGGTCAGAAGAGGTTTTAACGACTGGAGTATTTTTGACAAAATATGGTACAAACTCCAAAAACTATTTCCTACTTGGTAAACTTAGGATAAGATTACAGCACGTCAGAAATTACCGTAAAAATATAGTACCAGGGCTTTCGTACTCCAAAAGTAAATGGCATTATATTCTCCACGTACATTGCTAGCAGCAAGAAGAAGACCATACTGACAAACATGATAACCAATATATGACCCACAGACAACCATTCATGTTTGAAAACCGAGGCAGTTTCATACACATTTTTCCAACCAGCCCCCACCCCTAATTTTTTATAAAAATTAAACACAGCTGCATGAGAAATCTAAAATAAAATAAGTCCAGTACCCTGCATACCTGTGCTTTCAAATTCCCTTATGTTCCTCAGGCACAAAGAACATCCCAAGTTGGGTATAAAACACAGGAAAGCCACTAGCCAAATATTTAATGAGTGATATTGTCTATCAACTATCAACGCTAGGCCAAAGTACGTCAAGACCCAAACCAATAATCCAAGGGTGGTTGCAAGGGCAGCTACATATAACAAAATTTGTAAAAAAAAACATGAACCACATCATAAGGCAATTTACGACGAAAAATTCGGCTCAGAACTCAGAAGTCATTCACCAAGTTCTCTATAAAATAGAAGCAGGAACTCACGTTGTTCAAAAAACGATGCGATGAAGATGCACATGGCGACAGAAGTCATGCAATAAATAAATATAACCACCCAACCCAGGGAAGCATCCCCGTGTGTAATGACTGCTGAAGAATTAGAGCTGAATTTAAAATACAGGAGGAAAGTAACCAGTGTGACTGTAATGGACAAAAATATTATAGAGTCGATAAGCCATCCCAGTAAATGCATCCAGTTCGGTAATCCCATTATCCGCATCAACTCCTAATAACGTAAAATTTGAAATTAAGGGTTTTTTTCCAAAGCTTCTTTCAAAACTAAAATAATTTCCCAATTGATTACCTTAATTCCGGATTGTCTTTCGCTCACTATTTCTCGAACCACGGTTGGGACAATAAGTATAAAACTCAGAACCAAGATTAAAGGTAATATCCCCATAAACACGGAATCTTGTCCGTAAGCCGGCATTGTCATGAAGACAAAAGACTGGAAGAAAAATCCCGTGTGATTTGCATTGCTTGACAGATCAGTAACATCAATACGGGAAACGAACCATAACAAAATTACCAAGCAGCAAAGTCATACTAACCTCATTCAATTCCGTAGAAGTTAGCTCATTTGTAATAACTTGATCCAGCAACAATTGCAAGCCTGTGAACCCGGTTATCTCATATTGCCCTGTAATATGAACAAGATTAATTGTAACAATTTGTTGTTACATTTTGTTAGCCAGCAAAATATAGTCAAGTCATTTATTTACGAGTATGGGGGTAACCACCTGTAATTTTTTGTTCAGCGGGAAATAATTCCCTAGTATTTGCCGAATCTTTTACAAATCTGAGTGTATACGAATAAATCCCTTTTGATGGAATGCTACCGACGTTATTGAACTGTTTTTTAAATATGATAGCTGCAGAAATATCATCTGTGGGAGTAGTTCGAATTCCTGGTACCAGGAACTGAGGCTGGACTATCTTCTCAACGCTAGCTTCGGTTGCAAATCCTTTCCAATCTGTCACAAAAAGCAAACATATTTCAAAACTAGCCAATATTTATGTTTCCGTTTAACATGGAATGTGAAGTCCCTGAAGTAATTCATGAGTCAAATAATTACCTATAATCGTGTCAGGGTAATATCTTTTGATGGAGTCGTCCACAGATTTGATTACCTTATCAGTAAAATCATTGCTGGGTACGTACGCCACTCTTGTATAATTTAGTTCACCCACGGCATATTCTATCAGACCCTACAGGACAAAACATATTTTTTGTTGAATGAATTGAATATTTTGGAGCAATAATTTCATTTATCTATTAACTGAGCGAGATGACTCTCAATTCGCCGTAATTAATAATTCTGCATAAAATGTCACCATTTTCGAAGCTATGTGCATCTGTCCCTTTTCTTTTACTCCCTCGTTTCCGGACGTTAATGAATAGTTTAAATATGAGAAGCCCATGACTAAAATGACTGGCAGGAGAACTTGTAAGGTCGTCACGACCCAATGACGTTTCCTAAGAATCCAATTCTTCCATAGGAGCAGTGGAAGTCTTCTACAATGTTGTCCAAATGTCCCCATTCTATGCAGGTCGTGCAAATAGTAGCCTACTCAATTTTATAAAATCCTGTGATTTGTCCAACACTCCGACCGTCTTTTTTTATGTATGTAATTATTCGGTTCTCAGGAGATAACACATGAATTCGCCCGCACCCTCCTCGGTGAGATCAGCTCTTTGCTAGCATCCTCATCCTCGTCATGTCCAATCCCCAGGATATGGTATCTAAACTACTGGTAGGAGTAGAGCTGGGAGCTGGGTTTAATGTCCTTTGTGTTGAAATCTTCTAAATATACTTACAATTAGTTGTGGACGGACGGATATGTTTATTCCAAGTTGGTGTATCTTCTTGTAGTGTAGAATTAAGTTTATTTAGTTACTTTGTTTTGTATAAAGATGCTTCGACTGACGAGACAGACTCGCAGTAGCAGCGTCTGGGATTTTCATTTTTTGAAAATATGAGATGTGGCCATAATGCAGCTTACTGTGCTTTTAGCCGAACCTCAAAAATACAGAATTCTGAATAAATTGTAAAATTTATTCCGATTCCCAGGCTTCGAAATCTGACCGCTTGTGCAGTAAGGCTCTTGGCTTTATCGGGCGGAGTTAAATTTTTTGTTTGGGAATAAATTGCGTTTGGCCGGTTTGGCGTTTGGATGTTGACCTTCCCGGAAAGCTTAATGTGAGCAGGTTATGGCAACAGAGTGCACGGGAATTAAAATTTTGTACAAAGTGTGCATGCACGTATTGCACATAGTGCATAAACTCGGTCACCAGCAGTGAAGGTAAAGACTTTGCCAACAGTGCTGGTGACCGATTGTGAGTTTGTGCCATAATTGTTTGCAATTTGTGAGGAATTTTTGGAATGCCGGGTAAAAATATAGGTCACTTGCCCGACCAAGGTCCAGTTGGATAAATTTTAAAATGTCTCTCACAGGGACGAAGCGGGCTGGTTGGAAAATTTTGCAGTGGGCCGCAGCTCTATTTCCAGCCCTGATCTTCAAGCGACGTTGGGCCAACGTTTCGCCAATTATTAAAAAAATTTGTCTTTAATCAACATGTCTTTTTTAGCTTTGACACTACCACTTCGCCCTTTGAGGGTACGTTCACCCTCTGTTGGCAATGTTTAGCCAATCATGGGTCAGACCGGCCCAACAATTCCCCGCTTGTGGATTGGGGGCCCTCGAGCCAAATAATGACTTCCAGCCTTCAAGTGTCCTATTACTGGAGCCCTATTAGTGAATTCTCCAACCCTCCAGCCTGCTAGAGAGTTCTCCACCCGATCTGTGAGTTATCCAGCCCTCCAGCCTATTAGTAAGACCCGTTGTAAAAGTCAAAAGTACAACATTTAGCAACTTGTATTGCTGATTGTTTTTTCTTGAAAGCGGTGGAAACCTTTCTTGCAAACCTATCTTTGATGATAATTACCCAAAAATGCTATATTCTTTGTTTTTGAACAGTTTTGAGCAGAGCACTATACCTTGGATTTTTGCTCAAGGCCAGGTATGTAATAGAAGGACCAATTTTCATAAAAATCCTTGTACGTTGTAGAAGCCCTTGTAGGTTAAACCAAATTTTATACATTGGTTCATCACTGGACCTGGACAGAAGATTAAACTTGGACCACCCGTTAAAAAATACATAGAGTTTATTCATAAATATTTGAAACTATTCACACAATAAATAACAGTTTTTAACGTGACATAAAAGAATAATATTATACATAGAATTCAGCATATGAATAGCACACTTAAGACAAACACTTGGGCCGGGGAGTAGAATTATATTAGTTACCACGAAGTCTTATAACACTGTCATCATTGAATATGTTATGCCAATACGAAATTGCTAGTTGGTTTCTAAAGGGCGTCTTTACACATTGACTTGCCGACACAAGTTAAACTAACGCGTTTGAATCCTATCACCAGGGGGAGCTCCTGGTGCCAACATACATTCTTGGTTTGGATCTGGTCGTTCCTGCAGAGTGGGAAACGTCATCGTTGGCATGGAGTTCCAAGAACCCGGGAATCGACTTCCATCACTTTGGTTACACTGCATATCGATTGGAGACCTATTGTAGAAATCCGACAGAAGTCGAGATCGAAAGGGTGTCCATTTGATTCCTTTGTAGCTAGAAGAAATTGGCCCTTCCGGATCTATGTTTTGACCCTCCATTCTGGAGAAAGAAAATAATCATTTTAGCACAACGTTGCATCTTTTGGAATGCTACCCCACCCCATCAATTATTATTACAAAACTCACGTTTTCATAAAAGAAAAGTAGTCACTTAAACTCTTGTACGAGATGGAGCTTTTGCAAACTTCTAGTTTTGATCTGGGATAGTAATGAATGTAGTTGACGCACATTTCATCGCTTATAGCAAAACCTCCCAAAGTAATTTCAGATCTATCCACTGTGTCGAATTCGCATGTTGTGAGAAGTACATCACCCTTTAAAATATTATCAATTCCAATTAAAATAATTAACCACAACGGCTGGTTTAATTTCTGTAAAAAATGACTATTTATTACTAGAAAGTACCATACAAATTTTTGACTTACCGGCAAAATACGCGTAGGATTTTTAAGCTGCCTGATCTCCTGATAATGGGTGGAATAGTGATTGTCGTAGTTCAAAGGGGGCAGCTCAATGTAGCGACCTTCAGTGCCGCTTTCCGCTTCCCCCATTCGAAAATGTCTGGTCACTACGCGTGTTCCCGTCAAATGCGTATGTAGTTGTGATGCAAAAACCGTAATTCCTGAGGCAGGAATGCCGACTGATGTACATTCGCGGTTGCAAATCCCAGTGAGCTGAAAATTGTGGAACCTTGGTGGTATTGCCATCTTGTCCGTGTACTCGAGTCCCAGTTCCATGACACCAGCATCGAATTGACGTAGTTTTTCCGAGACCCAGAATTTCATCCCACTTGAATCCACCCAATCTAATCAAAGTCAATCTAGTCAGTCTTGGTCAAATTCTAGATGTTGGAAGTTTATCAACAATAAAAAAAATAACCTGGTTTTAAAAGCGGATTGTTGTAATGCATTTCTAGGCGGACATAAGGGTTGAAATTTTGTCCACCGATGGGAAAGCCTGTTTGAGGAGGATACCGGAGTGGCTCTGCCCCCATGGCCCAAGCACCAATAACTCGACTGCAAACTTTGATTTCCGGTGGTGACTGCTCACAAGGACCGGAGTACAATGGCATCTCCGTGTTGACATCTGTCTCACAATGGAACACTTCCATATGATGTACCAGTGCCTCGTTTCCATGCTGAATGTTCGCCTCAAACTGGAACCCATTTTAAAAATTTTATATAGCAGCCTATAAAAAGAGTAACTATGTAATGTACCCTCTGGCTATGTCTTCCATTTCCATTGGTTCCGTTGCTTGCCTTCTTGCTAACCTTCATTTTTGTTATGTGTGTAGCTTTTGAAAAAACTTTTGATTTTACCTGGACAACGTGGTGTCTCTTTCTGAGATCTTCTGGCAGTTTAACAATGTGGCACCAATATGTAGTCTCGACGGGCATTATCTTGACTTTCTTATTGAGAATATCAAAGCTCCATGCTGTGCGTGGGTTGACGGGAGGTAATGGGTTCGCATTCTTGAGGAAGCGAATTCGATTGAAACCTGAATCAGTAGCTTTTGCTACTGACACCCCTTTGATGTCATAAAGTGGTCCATCACCCTTCACCCAATGAAGATGAGTTGTTCCCTCCTGAGAAAATAAACTCACAATTTCATTGTACAGTCAAAATCGATCCGTTTTTAGGTCAGCATGCATCTTCTATATGTTATGACTGTTTTTCCCTGAGGCATTTCATAATCATATTCGAGCTTGTTGCTGTAGCCCTTTTTGAAAGAAACTCAAAGAAAAACTCTCATCTGTTTGTTCAGCCCGGAGAACATGGAACACATCTTAAGAGTAATCAATTATAACCCATATAGAGCTGTACACAAAACAAAGTAGCAAAACTAGCCAAAACAACAACTATGAAAGCTTATATGTTCAAAACTTAACCAAACTTTGCCCCTAGGAATATTTTGTTTTGGATAAGGCTTTTCATTTCCCTGACTCAATTTCATATTATAATTTGATTAATTACATTTTAAATTAAGAACCGTACAAACTTGTCTGCCCAAATTTGGAGGTATCTTCATAAAAGCTGTGATTGTATAAAATATACTTGCTAGTATTTTATGTGCGTCTCATCTTATATATAGAAATTATCTACCGTTTTTTCATACTTAAAAACTGACAACAACCTTTTTTTTTATTGAATCTATTTATTGACGCATATTTATTACATGGTCTGGGAAAACTGTAACTACATGCAAGGGTCTACAAAAGTCCGACTTTAGTTGTATTTATATAATTCGGAAATAATATTGGATTGGAAGCAAGAATAAGATAAAAGCAGAAAAAATCATGAATTTGTCAATACCTCTAGAGGGTAGTCATATCTGTCACAAGTAATAAACTTCCTCCTGAACGTCCACTTGATGGTGTCATTGTGCTGTAAATATTGGAATCCCACACAGTCCTGCTGGGCATCAGGTTCAAGTTCTTTGGTCCCATTAATTATGTGAACGTCCGTGACCTGAAAAGGAGCGTTGGGATATACCAGATGATTTTTCCAGGCCACACAGAAGTCTCCAGAGCCATCCGTTACATTTCCAGCAGTCGAGAATCCCACTCCAATCCAGCCAAGCCTGTTGTCCACATTCTTCGTGTGTATTTCTGCTATAAACTCTTCTGCAAAATGCACACAAGTATTTTTATAGCCAGGAACAATATTATTGCCTATATTTCCCTTGAATTCGTTAATTTTTTAAAGAGCTCCTATTTTTAAAACATC
This sequence comes from Allacma fusca, assembly GCA_947179485.1. Classification (NCBI taxonomy): domain Eukaryota; kingdom Metazoa; phylum Arthropoda; class Collembola; order Symphypleona; family Sminthuridae; genus Allacma; species Allacma fusca. Next base: position 42,064,115 of record OX359250.1, on the reverse strand, counting down.
TAGAACGACAATATTTCTTAATTAATTAAACGATTCTTTATAATATGTACATCCGGTAACAGCCCCTGTGCTTATTTTTTGATCCTCCCCTTACAATTTTTACGACGGATTTTGAGGTAGTTTAGCACATTTTAGCAGTAGTGGAACCAGTGGAAGCATTGATCCGAAAAAATTTCAACGTACTTGAATTTTTAAAAATAATTTCTTCTGGAATAAATTGCTATTAATTTTAGTTTTCTAATTATTTTTTTTTAAATCAGGAAATACCTGCTTTGTAGTCCAGTTCCCAAAAGATTACGGTATCCTGTCCCAGCCTTAGGTTGTAGAGAGCTTCCGTGACGGCCCAAACCAGGACCAAACGAAGGGCTAACCGAAGCATACCCTTTTCTAGGTAGACATTCCACCCGAACAGCCAGAGATGGACTAATGCCGCATATGGTCTTTTCCTGACTTACTAATCGACAAAGAGAAAGCGTGAGGGAAAATTCTATGTGGTACAGATAGTTGATTAAAAAGATTATCCAAGAGAGTTCCCTCATTCCTTCGCTTTGCTCTTGCTCGCTCCGTATAGCATTAGCCATCATTTCCATATTATGAAACCTGAAAATTCCTCCACGACTTCCTCCTTCACATCTCTCCATAAAAATCCTCTCTCAATGACGTTGCTCGTCTCAATATATATATCAGAGGAAGTGCTGGGTGAATATCAAATCACTTGTATTTTCTCGTCTTCTATGTATTTCATGTGATCTGAGAGAATTTTTATGACCCGTACGCATAGTTTCAGAATGACTCAAAATAATACCATCACCAGCGGTGGTGAATGAGCGGAGAAAGCTAAAAAGACCCGATCGAATACCTTGCTTAAGACAGGAATGGCATCTATATATATGTATATATATTTACCTCACTTATTATACTCATGCCCGAGTGGGCATAATAGTTGTCCGAACACAGCACCCCTCCTCATCAGATCTCTAGCTTTCATTACATTTTCGATCTACAAAATATGCTCCCAATTGTTGTTTCCACTACAAAAAGCTGTAAATGCTTGTAGGAATGGGGAGCAATACATCAATACAAAATGTGGGTTAGGGCACTGAATTGAGAAATATAATTCAATAAGCGGCACAGGATCGATTAAATCTTCGTAATTAGTTTCTCCTGGTCTGTGCATGGTCTTTGGAGGACAAAGTCAAAGTTTATTTATTTATTAATGTAGTTATTAGGACATTTGTTGTATAGTTAATAAAAAGCTAATATACAGTCAACGTGTCCTATCTGATTCCCACAGAGAATTTCTCTGAAAACCTTGACTGTAGCAGACGTATTTGGTGAAAGCACGGGAGTTGAACGACGTTGTCGAACTGAGTCAGAGCACACCAACGTCTGCGTCCGGTGACTTGTGACATATTCGTAGGATTGGAATCCCCCTCCTCGGAATACCGCTGAGTTACATCCTCACTAAGAATATTCTGGTCACTTGACCTAGAATCCACCATGTACTTCAGATGAAGAAATATAACTGCCGGGAGATACAGAACCAGCTCAATAATCAGTATTACCTGGGAGTACAACAGGTAAATTAACTCTCATATTCAAAATGAGCAACTTTTGGGTTTAAGATTTCAAACCAGGTAAATAGTGAAGGGGCGGGTTTTGATACAAAGGCCAGGTGCACGCAAGCACCGAGTTGTCCAGTTGGGTCGATCATCATTGCACAAGCCAGCCAAGAAACTCGGAGCAGAAGTCTTGAGGGAATCAATGCTTGTTCCGAACAAAACACAGTTGCAGAGTTGGAAGAACCAACCAAAAACTAAGTAACTTTTGACCTTTCACAAAAAGGAGGTATGAGCAAATCCACGAAAAAAAAAATTTCCAAAGCAGATTTAATGCTCATATGGTGTTACATTAAATGACCCATCTCCAGTAACTTGTTGCTTGCAAAAAATCCAGAAGCCAGTTAGTAGGAAGATTGAGGATCCAAATAGGATGTAAGGAAATGAGAAGTAGCTTTGAAAGATCGAGAGGTCTGCAGGGCGTTTTGTCATTCCAAAGATTTTGGTCAAATTGCAACACTCCATATTCAACGGGTAAAGTTCCTCACAACTTTTTCCTGTAGTAGAGAAATATTCTTGCAGTAGCGAGACTCGAGTGTGCATCATTGCTATGGCTAGAGCAGCAGCAATTACTGCCATTGCATGATGAACCTGGAAAGTGCACAGATCTTTTAATACGTGGGTTGGCTAAGACAGGGGAGCAGGAAGCTCTGGATCAAATAATCGTATGATTCGTAATGGAAAAAGTTAATGCTTTGAATTCCTATCTTTGGTATCTTATTATTAATAGAATCGTCATGAATTGTAATATAATATTTAGCCATTCATACCATTATAAATGATACTTTGTACTTGTTACGACGAGCTTCACTCTCCCAGCGGTCCATATTACAATTTTATTAAAGTCGTTCGTAGTTGGCGGCTGGAATCTCAATACGCTTAAATAAAAAAAAATCTTTTGAAGGTGAATACACCCTGCGAATAACTGCAGAAGGATAAACTCTGTAATGATGCCTTTCAGAATTTTTAATCTGTCAAATTTTGCTTATAAAAGCTCAACATCATTAATAAAGGAATAATTTGTAAACATTTTACTCGAAATACAAAACAACAGATTAATAATTAGCATGAGTAATAGTTGTCGGAAATGGAAGTCAGATCTTACAACTTACAAGCTTATATTAGTTCATTATTTTCTCTTCGTATTCAATAAGCATTTTCTTATAATAGTTCATAACAAACATCAAAAGCAACTCTTAAAAATAAACTTAACTCTGCAACAATCAATAAGCAGCAAAACACTGATTATTCGCAGGTATCCACAAGAAAATCTCATCCAACTTTGTAAATATACAAATATCTATTTAGATAGTTCATTAAGATTCAAAAGTTTTAGGTCAATAATAATTTTTACTCAAATATTAAATACAGCCTTCGAGACTGAATACGTCCCGTCAGAATGTATTATTTAAATTAAAAAGAAGGCTTGATTCGAATACCATTGAGCTTCATTCAGATATTTTAAATGCGAAACTTGATGTTATTTCTATTTCAAAAGCACTATTTTTCATTCATTTGGAACTGTAACTAAAACATTTCAGAAGAACCTCTTGTACATGTGGAACAGATTGCATAATTTTAAATTATACATGTAGAAACGACAGGATTTTCATCGCACCAGCTTTGGAAAATCGTTTACCGATTTTCACATATCATGGTAGAATACATAACAAGCAGATTGTCTTGGTATTGTCTTTTCTCATCATGTGTTTTCCTCTCGGAGGATTTCAACAGCTTCCTCAGATTAAGTTAAGGAGCTGTTGTAATATTATGCGGTGTTTCAGTGTTTGTGGTTTCCTGGTTGAAAATATGTTTTCTTAGATGCGATGTGTGCTCGAATCGTTTATGTATGAGTCGTTCCAAGTAATCTTTCCACAATGGATAATGTCTCGCAATGTGTACCACATCCGACTGATCTATTTGAAGCATCTCAACTCTCGTCTCAGCACGATAAGATTTTCCGTACATCTGCAATTAGTAAGACACTAAATATCTAGCAAGGAAATACTCAGAATTTCCAAGTCAGAGGAGCTTGATACCATATTTTATCCTTAACATAACTTTTAATTACCATATTTTTGAATAGGCAAGAGGATCTTCCAAAACATTCATATTTCGTGAACTTATGTCTGAATTCCGGCATTTTATCGAACTCATTCGCCATGTACGAGCAAACCACACCTTTATATACAATATAAACGGTATTTCCAGGCTCGCCTTGATTCACTATATTAATTCCAGGAAAGTATACGGAATGAACCATACGAATCGCTATATTCCGAATAAACGACTCATCATTCGGTTCTCCGAAGAAACTGCACTGTAAAATGTGCACAAATTACAATGTAATAAATAATCCAAAATACAAAAAGAATCAGGCAGATCAACAAGTGTAAATAGTGTGTGATAAGACAGGAGCTAAATCTTACTTTCATGATTACTTCGCCAAACAAGATCGCACAACAGTCAAATTGCATTGTCAGGGGTAAAATGGCAGCAGCTTTATGGTATGGCTGTCCTCGTCCCACGTCCCATAACGCAATGTAGTATGAAAGCAATAGATTCCCTTTACTGTCGCTCAGCCCAATTCCCTTTAAATGTTTCTGGAGAATGGTTATCATGAAATCCAAAAAATAGCAAAATGGCGTTTCCAATAATATCAACCCAATAAGGACAAGATATGATCACATTATCTGTGCGGCTATGTCAAAATGACTAACCACGTGAGTATTAATCTTGTAAAAATATTCTCGTTTTGCTTGTTGAAGAGCAGCAAGTCCTGCTGAGAAATTTCCAAGAACAATGGCTGTCCCGATAGCTCCGAACAGCATCGTCACACAGACCAAGAGGTACTCCTTGAAGGACTGGGGTAAATTGTCTCCAAAACCACAGCTCGTCATAATTGTCATCATGAAGTACAAGGACCGTAAGTACCAAATTGAGGGTAAATGAAGATAAAGTTTTTCATCCTCTGGAATCCCTCTAAATGAGAGCTCGACTGCAAATTGCAAGACATTTAAAACGTTAGCATCTCAAAACTACTGCGCAGAAAAATAATTCATTGAAGTTATTTTGACCATCAAATTATTACGTCGTGAAACCCAACTGGGGTCAAGTATTTCCTTCTCAGGTTTAGCAGCGTTGTACAAAATGCAAGCGAGAGTGTGCCCTGACAGAAGGAACACTGTTAGTGCGATTGTCAGCTTGTACAGAAGTGTGTTCACACGTAAACTGTTTTTATTTTCCATAAGAGCTCCGTAAAAGCGAATCTTCGGGGAATCAAATAGAACAGCATCATAAATACATAATCATTGATTTATATGCACGTTGATACTGTGTCTGCACAGAAGGAGATCAAAAATTTTGATCTCTTTCTCTGAACATAATTTTTAGATCCAATGTATCGCTGTATGATATTTGTTGACTGTCGACATACTTACCAGTCTGACAAACTGGATGAAGACCAGATATTCATCATATTTTATTCTTGTAGGCAACTGAGGAATGATCAGCTCGACTGGGATAGCCGCAACGGCGTCCAACAAAAACTGCCTGGGATCACTTATATATCTGGAAATTCAAATCGGAGTTATAAAAGGATACGCAAGCATCGTAAAATTACATGAATGACTGCTGAAAATCTAGTAGCTCTCCGTCTCACCTAAAAACAATTTTGCGCCATTCCTTGCAGTAAGTATTGTAACCAATTTCAAATGGAACGAAAAACTTAAGCAAAATATACACAGCAACACAAATTTCTCCAGAATTACCGAGATCCTTTACGATTCTAGTCACTGTGTCAAGCTTCCTAACTTCTAGTGGTGCATGATTCACAAAAAATGTTAGATATAAAGTTATCATCACGCTGACGTAGTAAATACAGAGCACCAATCTCGTCATAATTATCCACATGATGCAGTTTGGATGGATCAGGAATTTAAAGGTTATCTTTTCGTAGCTCCTGCGGAATAGTTCCATAATTGTTGCAAAAGCCATTATTGACATTTTAAAATGATAAGTAGAAATGATCACTTCGAGCTATGTGTACACGTCTAGTTACATATTGTACTTACGGGACGGCAAAGTAGAGGAATGGTAATTTGTCATCATCAGGACCGTAGCCGGCAACCCAACGTTTGAACTTAAACTTAAAAGCTTTGGATTTTTTATTTTCTCCTACAAGTTTAACGATTTTAATCTCTCGAGACCGAAGCATCCTGGTAATTGCAATGTTCAGAGCTTTCGCGTTCCTTTCCCACCTTGTAGGATCGGCCCGTTTCTTCCTGAGAAATGTTTTGAACCATATTTCTTTTTTTTCCTTTTTAAGCGCTTTTATAATTTCTTCTTTCACCGTGGGATACTTCTCTATCAGTTCTGCAAAGTCGTCGGCACTCAGTACGAATACCTCGACTTTTGAAGCCGCAATTGCAGAATGCTTCCGCGGTCTTCCGTAAAGCATTGATATCTCCCCGAAGAATCTATTCACAACGCGAGATTTCTTACAGTTTCATTCAAATAATCAATAGCTCGAATCTACAACCACAAATACATAGTACACTAAACAAACATTTGAATTGATAACACAGTAACTGACGGAAACTTACTGATTCTTTTTTAAAGTCGTCATGTAATTGTTTTCAGCATCCACCATATACACTCGACCTAAAACAAAGTAGGATATTTTTAGTGAGTGGTACGGTTACCAATAAAGTCCTGAAGTCACATTTACTTAAAATGTAATCAACTTGGATAGATTACCATCTACAATTACAAACATTTCATACTCCAGATTCCCGAAACGAGTGAGTCGTGAGCCTTTTAAGAAGTATTGTTTCTTTAACAATTTTGACATACTCCTAAGAACTTGAGTGCTAAAATTCTGGAACAATGGCACCTGAAACCCCAGCACAGTATTAAGAACAAAAGATATTTATTCATTTTTGTACATTCAAAGAGCATATAAGGTTGAAACAACTTACGTTGCTTAAAGTATCTCCAACAAATTCTTCGAACACATCTGAGGCCAATGATGGGTGGAGATCGACGAACAACTCTCTTGGCTGACATCCTCGAGACTCCTCCCATACGAAGTCCAAGTGATGGTCAATGGTACTAAAACAAATTCAGCAAATTAATAAATTCCTGGACTAGAAAAGGCTGCTGTCATTATTTAGTTATTAGGATTTCGTTCAATATTTCCTTTCGTAAAGGAAGGTATATATTAAGGTCTTTTTTGTTACTTCAGAACTTTATACGGCGCATTTTCCTTCCATAAGCAAGAAAGCAGACATCGTCGATCTTCTAAAAATAATGCCCGATTTTCATTGGTGTCCACTTCTGCTGCCTAATTTTCATACGAAAGTATTTGAACTTTTAGCAAACTTCTATCAACTATAACGACTTGACAATCAAAAAAATATTTTATCGAACTTACAGTAATGTCAGCAATCACGACTTGCATGAGTATGTAGCCTGTAAATCAACTTTAATTTTTAGGCAAATCAGTTTACAACTTGCAAAACTGCAACATGTGATCTATTGAAAGTAAGTAATAAAATAAGCCTTGGTTGAAGGTTCTTCACACTCAGTTCTGAACTGCCAATGGAGCTTACCGAACATGGTAACAGGTATCAAGAATGAGATTTCCGTGACGTTAATATGGACTATATCGCCAAACCCGACGGTAAGAATGGCCTGAAGGACGTAGTAAATTGAAAGCACCCATCTTTCAATCACAGAAGTTTGTTTCACTTCTAAAATATATAGAAGCAGATTTGAAGCTTGTATAATAATCGGGGATTGACTACTACATCAATACTTTAACACATCATTAATACCCATCAACAATTTATTTTGCAGTATCCATAAAAACGATATTGATTAGGCGTTAGGGACATACTTATAATTTCCTTCAACATCCAAGAGTCCTTCACACAAGCAGGCATTCTGTATTCATCCCCAGAAGCCCAACTCCTGGCGAACCCCGGACACGCTAAATAGATCGCAATACAACCAAGTGTAGAAGTTATCCAGTACAAAACCAGCAAGTAGAAAAGTACTCTGAAAAAAAAACCACAAGTAATTATAAAGATCAATGCTCACATCACTATTACACATAATTCTTGATCCCAACCGTACAGTAATAAAGTCCTGTACTGAAAAATACTATGGACGATACGAAACAACTCCGGGAATCGATAGATCTGTAGGCATTGATTCATCCGAATTTTTGTAAACCAGTTCGCCCCCTTCCCATACCCAAAAATATTGACAACTCCCCGTACCACGAGGAACATTTCAAAACGCGTTACGAATAGAATGTCGAAGATAAATAATCCGTGAAATATGTAGTTATAAGCGGTTTTAGCAGGATGGGAAATCAAGAGGTTATTTTCATCAAAGTAACACCAATGGAGCTTTAAATATCTGTGGAGTTGATCAAACGAATTAGATATACATCACTCCAATGTTGATTCTTGTAAAGAATTATACATGACCCAGTTGCTAGATAGTATCTTAATTATTACATGTTTGTCCAGCTGAATGCATCTACTGCCAGTTGAAAGTAACGGATTCCTGGCGGTCGAGCTTGCATAAACAATTCTACGAAACATATGGTGAAGTTAACCATGGCGGTAACTGTAATGAAGGAATTCCATATCTTTGCGAATACTCCCGCAGGGTGGATAGTAATGGGCATCAGAAAGTACCTGGTAAAAATGTTATTACATTCTTGGACACATTTAGCATCGATCCCCTCATATTAAAATATCCCATTGCTTTTTAGCTTTACTATCAAGGATTTTTAGACAACAACCGAGGTATTCAATTACCGATATAACCACGATAGCCGATTAACATTATGGAAGATCTGTCGATATTCCTGATAGGTGCAATACGAGAATGTCATATTCTTCCTCCAAGGTAGGAGTATAAATGATCTAATTTTTACAGGTTTCTCCTCAGATTTATCGTAAAGGTGTGTGTTGATCCCCCTGACAAACACTAAATCGTGTACTCTCTCGCTAATTCGGGTCTGTTCGAAAACATTTGAGCACAATGAGAAAGCTGTGATCTGGTGCTCTCTTATTGTAAACTAAGTACCATTAATATTTACACTATTATTCACAAACATAGTATGAATTTGCATTAATTAGTGCATTATAGATACAAATTTAAGTAAAGTTAGTAACTCTCTATACCTTCTCTCGATACAAGAGTTCCATCATTTCTTCATCATAACCTTCAAAACTGTCTACAAAATTTTGGAAGTCAATAGCATACAGAATGACATAGCTCTTGGTCTTAATGAAGAACTCGTGCGGTTCGCCAAACAAGAGGTCACGAATTCCAAAATGGCCAGTTGCTTCTAAAATTCCCGTTTCCACCTTTTCTGTGGTGAAGAGCTTATTGAGAAAAACATAAAATGACATCAAGCCTCTTTCATATGATGTGATACTACAACTGAACCCCTGAACTTTTAGTTTATATGGTGTAACTGTCGCAGCTTACCCCAACGGAACCTTTACAAACAACGTACATTGACCTGCGAACTTCTCCCCGGTCAACGAATGTTAAGTCAGGAGGAAGGAGGTATCTTTTCATCAACTTTGCCATCCTAGTCATAATCACGGGGTCGCTTTTCTAAACAAAATTGATACTGCGTTACACAGTGCAGGAAATTATTTTGACACGAGTTGTATAAATACGTGATGGTGAACGATGTGTAAAAAGCGAATGTAATTATCAGTAAATACTGTGAAGAGAGGAACACCCTCTAAAAATGTCTCCACTTCCCAGAAAAGTGTATCTTCTGCAATAAATCTGGGCGCATCGTAGAGTAAATGCTTGGAGGGATCGGACACAACAATACCGTCCTTCAGTTTATCCTGTAAAACGTAATGCTCAATAATCCGTTCTTGAATTTTGCCAGACAAGTTATGGTGTTGCAAAAAGATGCGGATTGAGGAAAGCTTCTGTTGGAACATAAGTCTATAAATATTTCCGAATATTAATTTTAAACATCGAGTTGTTTCGCACATCAATAAGAAGCACATTAGCACTGCATATCACTTATAATGACTGGGACATACTTTGGACGAATACCGCAAGTCAGAGCAGCTGCTAATCCACCGATGATGTAGGCAACAAAAAAGACTCCTCCTACCATAAACAGTAAACAAGCCCAAATTTCGGCCTGGCTTTGGGGTGTGAAATCCCCGAAACCAGCACTTGTGACTGTAGCAGTTGAGAACCAGAGTGAGAGCAGGTACGGTGATTTCTTTATTAAAACGGTTTCCTTCAATCCCTCATTTAAATGGTTGTACTCTATATTTCGGTAATAGCTACTCAACCAGGAGTCCTCGTTGCAATTACTTCTTTTCCTACGTTATTGTCTCAAAAGATTATTATTATTTATTCTCAATTATCAATGCACTCAATGCTTTTCAGCCATGAATTAACCTACCCATAGGGACAAACCAATCCAAACAAAATGCAGGCAATTAAGTGGACGACATAAACGATTAGCACTAATGCTTTGCCCATACGAACAGCAAAAATTTGCAAGGGGAAAACATTATCCAGGTTACACAAGAAACGGAACACCTGCCATTCATTAGAAAAAAATTATTAAGCAAGCTTGTGGGATCGGAATAGCGTGAACATAAGCTCAGTTCATCATGAGATTAAAATCTCCATCAAAAATAACAATTTGTAACCTTCGCGCATTTAAAAAAACTTCGTAAACTTTGTCCAAGAGAGGGTCTTTCTTCTCCTACTATAACTCCGAATGGAACAACAGCGAGGACGTCCAACCAAAAATAAACCTTTCTGATGCTCACCTTTAGACCATCACGAATACGATAAAATAATCCTAGAAAAATAGAAGGGTGAATAATTAAGGAACTCACAGAATACAAAAACAAATAATAACTTATTTAATTCGAATACCTTTTGAAGGTGTAGCCACATAAATTTCCGCCAAGACATCCAGAAAGTGAACAGCGAAACTCAAATAATGGTAGTAGGAGAAGATTTCACAGTAAAAAGAATCAGAATTAATTGTGGGGTCATCAAAAGTACTGCAGTAAGGTATAGCAAATCCGAAGATAGTCGCAAAAAATAGTGTAAAAAGATTCCATCCAACAACCCATAAGTCAGTCGTTGCAAATATGCTCTCAATATTGCAGTGAATATAGCAGGCAAAATGATCCTACACAAAATTATCCTTTTGCATATGCACGTAAACAAAGTCGAAGTTAGATTTACGCCAAGTTGCACAAATACAATAATTAATAGTATAAAAGTAAAAACTAAACTCACTTTGCTTTTCTGAGGGTAAAAGTTTTTCATGCTGACAATGTATGTTTCAATAGAGTCGTCTTTGATATCTTCTGTAACCAATGAGTTGAAGCCCGACGTTCTGGAAAGCACACGAGAGATGACCAATGGGTAATTAATTTGTAAACTGCAATCTGCAGAAATCTCACTGTAGACAATTAATCTAAATGACTTTACAAAATATTAACTTCTTAAGCTTAATTGGGAAATTTAATGGACTGATGTCAAAGCCCATTTCGCCTATCTCCTTCTTCTGTATCCAACTCACAGATTTATGACCGACGACCTTGTAATGATGAAACATGCAAAAGAAGCGACTCTAGGAGGACAAAAGAGAATAATTATTACATTACCAGTTCTATTTCGCTAACTATTAGTAGAATCGATATACAATCCCGTGTAGGGATAATTTTGTGCTAAAATTACATGGATCCTTTCACGCATCGTAGCCAATTCGGTAGGGTAAATTTTCATAAACTTCATAAACTCGGATCTGCGAATCGTCATGATTTGACACACAGTTCGTGTTTCTAAAGTAGTCATTACCGGGTAGGAGTACAAAAGGCTAACCTCACCCATAATAGAACCCGGTCTCAAAATCAAAGCACAAAAGTCAGGGTCAAATTTACTGCGAACCCGGAGTTCTCCCTGAATCAAATAATACATATCCGTAGCGTAGTCCCCCTCCTTATACAAAATCATATCTGGAATGTACAAATCTATTTTGACGATCCTCGAAATTGCCAGGAGAAAAGCTTGATCCAAATCTCGGAACATCGGGGACTTGAATAACATCTCTTCGCAAATGTCATACATGAGTTCTTGTTGCATTGTTATAGGAATGTCTCCCAGGTTCACCTCAAGAATCCCCTCCCGGTAATTCCACAGTGCTGTGTAGTACTCTCTAATTCTGTCTGTGTAAATTGGAGGAGCATTGATGCTTCTCTAAAAAAAAAAAAGGAATTAAGCTCGGATAATTTTATCCCAAATAATATCACCATATACATTCTGTAACTGCTACTTTTGACTTTCCAAATAGACTCTCTCTATAATATACTTGCGTAATAACTAATACTGCAAGATTGATTTTTTGTGACTAACCATATACTTGCAAATTCCACGCAGCCGGAAGAAGAGATCAAATCGGGCTATGTCATGTTCCAAATGAGACTCGGTTACGAGATTGTTCAGGGTGCCTTGGATGATGATGGATCCAATGACCATGACAAAAACGGTCATGATTGTGTCGGAGTAGTAAAGAGGGTATAGATCCCCGTATCCCACAGTTGTGAAAATAGCTACTATGAAATCCATAGATAGCAAATAAAGATGAATCGGTTCCGGTGGGGTTACACCAACATGCTCAAACAGGGCATTATAAATCCGTAAGTACAGCCAGCAGGCCGTGGCCTCGTTGTCCACGCTCTTGCTGGCTCGACCCAACATCCAATCAATATAGAACTAAAAAATGCAAAAAATCAGAATTAGGCTACCTATATTAATATGACTAATTATATTAGTAACAATATTTAACCGTAATTTCGGAGAGCCCAGAGTCACGTCATGTCACTGCAGTGACTCAAACAAGACGTGTTCAAAACAAGACCTTACATAAATAAATAATTACCACTTTGTTCAAAGCATAGGCACAGCAAGCGAAGAAGTGGGTCACTAGGATGTAATCGTAGAGGTATTTGAGGATGTTGATAAGGCGCTCGTCTCCCCGTTTTTCAATCTTCAGTTTTGCTACATTAATTGTTTAATTTTAGCATTTCTTGTGTGAATGATTTAAGTTTTGTACATTTCTTTCAATGACTAAGGTAGTTCTAACATGACACGGAGTATTACGACGTTGAAGTTCTGATTTGAGACGAAATCATACCAAAGAGTTGCCTTGCCCTGATAATTCGGATGAAGCGATTGAACCGAATGAGGAACAAGTAATTGAGAAGCTGAAAGGAGTTAGTCCCAACGATGGCAATGTAGACGGGAGTCATGGGGAACATCGCAATGAGATCCAAAATAAATTGCCAGAATGTGTACTGGATGATGAACACCTGACATGACATTTTGGCTAAATCTCGCCAAAGTTCCACAGCCAACCTTAAGAAAACATCAAAAACAAACAGGACCTCCAGGTAGATGACGAAAGTCCAAGTGAAAGGATCATAGTAGGAAAAAAAAGCACAGTAGGTGGTCATCAGGTACATCACCAGCAGAGTGAAGCTCATAAAGGACTCCCAGACCATGATGAAATAAACTTTCTCAAGATACAAAAAAATACGAGGAATTCCAATGGGCCTCATGATTGTTCGGTAACGGAGTTTGTCCCGTTGTAAATGCGGGTCGGGATTATACTTGTCAAATGACTTCCCATGAAATGCCGTTTTTAATTTAAACTTGAATTCCTCCTGAAGAGATTTCCGACGAGTATTTGGTGCCTCTTCGTCATCTTCCGAGGAAGTTGTCGAGATGAACTCATCATCGTCCACATTTTCAGCCCCATTTTCTGTAGGATTATCCTCAGCATTTGGTTCAGGATCCTTGTCAGCCATTTTTGCAGGTTCGGGGAAAAGACGGACAGTTTTATAGTAATATAATCTCGACTGGACTTTCCAGATCAAAACTCCATATGCTCAAGCTTCACTTCTCTTTCCAGTTTTTGACCATTGGACATGTTTTTCTGGAAATTCATGTACTTATATCGTTTTCTCATTACTCGGTAATTCCAGCGAAAATCGCATAATTGGTAGTAGTCAGTAGTGTGCTGGTTTAGCGTGTGATGTTGAGCATTGACTCAGTTGGTGGTCCTAGAAGTTTTTGAGATTTGATGAAGTAGTGTTTAATACTGACCGTGACCTAACAGAATGGAGAAAAATACATTTCAAAGTTAGTTCATGGAAACGGAATGATAGAATAAATTCATGTATTTCTCCATAAATTTTCACCGTAACAACAGGTTCATTATCTCTCAAATGGGACTTGTTTCGTTTTAAAAATTCATGATTGTAACAAGTCTCAGGCTTTACTTTGAGTAAGGCACACACCAAACCACAACACAAAACTCAACCACAACGCAGAGCTAAAACATTCTTGCTTTGAGCGACTTTCTCACTGTGCCCCACAAAAGATCTTTTGACGGATCTTCAATGAGATCTCTGTAAATGCTTAAAATCATTCAAAGGAACATGATGACCTGAAAATCCGAACCATAGTATTCAGTATTAAATGTTTATAAATGCTTATAAATACATTATTGCACAATACAGAATGCTCTCTCTATAAACTATAAGAGAAGTTTTTCAACGGAAGTAAAAATATTTAGGCTCATATGGCTATTTACCACAATGTTATTTTTCCCTCTTTACGTGTCAGTGTAAGTGTCAAATTAGTTTGCTCTTATAAAGACAGAAAATGCATACTGTTAATTGAATATACGCTTATAGTTACAGCCATCCAGGACTTCCAGGACATACATAATTATGTATTGGTACATATTTATGTTAGAGTTGAGCTTTCTTTTTAAATATTTTCATGTGTGCATGTCCTTACTGCTGTGCTGAACCTCAGTTTTGCGAGTAAAAATTGAGCTCAACATTAATAAATAATAGAGTATTGAGAAACATGTATATCTGTAATATACAAAACACTGAGGAGCTAAATACAGTAGTAAATGAAATGCATTTTCACTTCCAGTTCCGAAATGTACTGTATTCATGCAACACACATCTTGCTGCATTTACAATAATCCTACGTATGTAATTTTTATAATCGTACCCTTCGTGCTGGAATAGAAAATCCGGTTCCAGTAATTTGTGATAACAGGCTAACCGTTACTCAAAACTCAAAAGTGCATGAGTGAGTTTCGGATTGTGACAAAACTTACGAACCACTACCTCTTAAAGCAATACCGCAAAAGCACCACAGTCAAAGAATTTTAACGGGACTCACCCAAGACCCTTCTGATGATTGCAAATGTTCAAAAGATAAATCTACGTTTTTTGTGTATCGATTTAAGGATTCAAATTAACGGAAACTTGTTCAGAGGAAAAGCTCAGAAATTCAAAATGGATGTGAAAAACTAGTCATGGCGAGGTTGTTGTGGTTTGAATTACAATACAAAAAAATTACAAACAAATCATTCAACTTTTATTTCGTCATGAACCGCAGGAGGTATCAGTTTTTTAATTTTAAAATTAGGACAGTAATGTTTTCTTTTACAATAATTTCTCTTGCTCATCCCTCACGGAATGCGAAGACTACGTCACTATGACAACTGGGCTTCTCAGCAACACATGCAGCCACACATGCTCACAGTCCGGGGGCACACCCAGTAGTACGTCGGAGGAACACATGCCCGGAACACAATTGGCTGGCATTTACATTCACAGGACATTTCATGAGTGATATTACCCCTGTTCGGACAATTGCAGACTGTGCCGCAGCAGCATGGAGAACTACAGCATCGTCCCTGAATTACAAAAAAAAAACAAATTATTACAACCAACTATTCCAAGTTGAGTTTTTATAGAAGATAAATAAGGCCTTACACAGCATCCACCACAGCAGCCTCCACAGCATCCCCCACAGCAAGACATTTTTTCGAGATACTTTCACTGCACTCTGCACTGGAATTAAATTTTGAGATAATTTTCAGAATGGCCTACGGAGACGATTTTACTGCTTGATGGTCGGAAGCTGATGAATGACTGACGTTTACACAGAATTGAAACTTTCAGAGGCATTTCCATTTTAGTTGAAACAACTTTGAAATCCTGCTAAATTCAAAAGTAGCCAGAAAATAATTAAATGAATTATTATAGCCTCAAAAATATTACCACTAGTTTTTATTTAACACTTCATAAACATTTTTCTATCGCAACAGAAAATAAGTACCTTTGGATATAGAGGTTCCTCAAACATCAAACTAACTGCCCCATTTGGCCATCATAGTCCATACATTTGCATTTTCATGTTTCTAAATTGTGGTACTAATGGTAAATAAGTACGGGAATGTGTCCAAATATTTTTGCTCGTGCATACATTGGTAAGTAAGTATACACTTACGTTTGCAGAAGCTGCTCTCACAGTACCCCAATCGTATCACCCACATTAGATAAGTGGACCGCGTATACGAAAAAATGCATTGTAGAATTTTGACTTGATGATATAATAATGGCAGGGATGCGGAATAGAAACTCAGAAAAAGATTCTTCAAATCCATTCATTATAAGGTTTACTACAGACTGGAGATTTCCCAATTTAATTAACGGAGATGAAGGTACATGAGCATTACTGTTGAACACTTGAGGCAGATTTAAGATTGTCAAGAAAAATATTTTATGTAAAGCGATAAAAACTTTGTGGACGTGAGCGTTGTAAGTATATAGGGCGTGGGGTGCTGTTGTAGTTGTAGGTTATCATAAGTTACAATATTGACAGGGGAAGCTCTTTTGGTCACTTGTGCTTCTGAACTGCTTTTGTCATGTTCACTCGACCACCCTTATCTTTTTGGCTTCACAGTCTATCGTCCACGTTGGAGTAGAGTAAATCTTTGTTGTTTACATAATACACCAAACAGGTACGGATTTAATTGGGCCTCAAGTATGTACACAGTTTAGGGAATTGTTTGTCCTCTAGTTACTCACGCAGCGTGACGCCTAGTTGAGTAACTAACTCACGAAATCTGTATGACTGTTACTGGAGATTTGAAAGTACGGGGTTTTAAATAGTATTTAGTGTTTCAAAACTTTCAGTCATTAGTTTTTTGTGTGGGAATTATAGACTCCGCTCTGTGTTAATACTTTTTGTTGACATTGTTATGATCTGTAGTTTCTCCTCCTAACTGCGTCCGCCAACCTTGTTTGTCTCCTGAGGTGGATTTTTTTTACCTGGAATTTCTGAATTTCCGTGACAATGATACCCTCTGATCAAGAGAATGAGGAACTCGTTGAGGTATTTTTTTTCCAAGTTTAAGCCATTTTAGCCTCATGGTAATAAATTATTATAGGAATGAATTTTTAAAATAAATACTGTCTTTTGGTCCAGGTTTGTTTGGCGGGTCAAGATCTCTCTGAGCTTTGCCTAATTGAGTATGGGTCATTTATTCGGCGGATTGACCTGTCATTCAATGTTCTCATTTCTTTACGGGGTCTCCATATATGCTCTGAAACCTTGGAGGAACTAATTCTCGATAATAATTTACTGGAACGGGTTGACTTTAGAGCAGAATTCCCTAACTTGCATACTTTGAGCTTGAACAAGAATCGGGTAAGCTTTCCAGTAGAATTTAATTATTGGAAAAAGTAAAACACTTGGTAAATTATGCTATTTTAAAATAATATCTCGAGCCGTGTATTCATCAATAATGCCTGTCGAATATATGTTCGTCAAATACGTGCGTACGTACACTCCCCTTTTGAATAAATACCGTACTAATCCCCTATGTGAGATTTAGTATTCATTTGGTATGATAGTTATTTGGTGAGGATGTGGAAATATGTCTTTGCTATAATACTACTTAAGCTGTATTGAATATATAATTATTATATGAATATCCATACATTGTAAATTGTAACATTGACCACTGTCATCTGACAAGTTCTTATGGAAGGGTGAAGGAGTATCTTTATTGTATTTTCAGATAAGCGATCTTGACATTTTGCTCCAAGAGCTTTCTAGTAGAGTGAGAAACATCCGACATTTGAGCCTTTTAGGAAATCCAGTATGTCCTGATCAGCTAACGAATGACCTTGCAGACGAAAAAGACTACGAGGTGTACCGATGTCATATACTGTATCATCTAAAAAATATCCGCTTTCTGGACCATCGAGCGGTACTTCCAACAGAACTCCGTGAATCTAGGAAACTGACATATGCTCAAGTGAACATTTTCCCTTCATTTACATCACTTATAGGGACTGCTGGAAACATAGTTGAACCCGTTACTCAGCAGCCTAGACCCTCAACGTCCAGACAGTCTAGTACCCGTGTTAGGACTAGTTCTAGTAGCTCGGAATCTAATGGTCATGCAAATGCTAATGCTGCCATGGGATTGGTAACTTCTGGCTTACCTCGAACCTCTACCGATGAAAAATCTCGAGGACGGACTGGTAAAAGACGCTTTCGATATGTGGGGAAGAATTCCGAAGGAAATCGTTTTATTCGTGACAACGACTTATAATAACGTCTGAGTTAATAATCACTTCCGACCCACCGGTACTCATCCTTAATTCAGACAGCATTTGCCAGTTCATTTAGCGCACTGTTGCTGCGTATGTTGTCTAAAAGGCCTGACAATGATTAAGTATCAGACCCATATCTAAACGCAATAGCTAAAAGTCCCGGATGCGTCTCTTTTTCTTAACTTTTTATTTTTAATGACAAATGACATTATATGTCTCGTCGACAGTCCCAGCAATCTGTTCATTGTAGCTTTTCGTACAACAACTCTGTGTTCTCTATTTCATGACAAAATGTAATAAACTCATGTGATCCAACTTTACGCTTCTGCAAAATGTAATCGTTCTTCATCCAGTACTTAGAACATATAATAGATCTCTTTTAGTATATACACAATACTCACATAGTATATAAAATTCGCAATGAAGCTTTCGCTCAAACACATAGTCAATGTTTATATTTAAGGATTGTCCATGATTACATGCATAGACAGCAAAATTGTACACACGATTTCAGGAAGCTTCCATAACACGCCAAATACTCGTTCACATCTTTGAAATTTCCAAATGTATTTATAATTCAAATAAATTAAAGTGAACAGGGACAGTAGTGGTGCTACGGTGTACTTAAAAACCATGATCCCATATCCCATCGTCCATGAATAACGTCTGGCAGTCCAATATTGCAACACGAACACACATCCAAGATCCAATAGTATGCAATGTTGTTCACACATATTGAAATACAGATATAAGAAGTCAGTGCGTAATTACAGAGCACAGGCTTTAACTATATACTCGATTAATTCAAAACCCTATATACTCATTATTGAAATCCTCTGGAAACGGAAGTAATGTCATTTGCAAATGTGTTAAATTTTGCACAAATAAAGCCTATGGGGTATAGCCGCGCAAAAACGTCTAATTGGAATCCATTATTAAATCTACCTATGAAAAATATCAATTTAGCAGACCTAAAGAAGCTACAATTTACAATGCTTTATAATAAATTCAGTGGAACTGCCAGTCCTGCTTAAATATGTTTCATGACGACAATGTAATAATATTATTAAACTATTTCATTTTTTTGTGTTTAAACAGTAATGATTCTGGGATTGAACACCCGTCATTATAACTTAAAGTAGTATTATTTAACTTGAAGTAGATATCTACTTTATCCATGCTGATACTGACATTTCTGACTCTGACTGATGGCAGGCTTCTAAAAGATGATTCATTTCTCCACCGTCATATCAGCGAACACGTTGGATTAATATTGCCTTACTATAAGTACACATTGGCATTTATTTCCTCACAATTGCCACTTGGCTAAACCGATTGAAGCTTACAGAAACGTATGTATATACATATAGTGCTACAAAAAATTCTCCTTAAGCTCATACTTCATCCATGTTAATAAAATTACGAACAGTATTTAAAACAAACCCAGGTTACATGCAGAAAGTACCACATGACTATATATAAAATGACATGTTAGAATCCAAGTAAAGTACAAATTGTTACAAGGAAGGACGAGGCGTCTCCTTAATAACAGGTTTAAGTTCTCACAGGAAAAAGGTAAACTAGTAGACTGCGTCTACACATTGTACCCCGGTGGAAATCATAGAAACAGATGCATATTTTTGTTACGTATAAATGTGTGTCCGTACTTAACGAACCATTGGCATTGTTATTGTCGGGGGGTGATTATCACCTAAATATGAGAACCCAAAGTGTTTATACATTGGCTTGATGAGGGTTTAACTGTGCCCATGAGTTACAGCTCCAAGTGTGTATGCTTTCTGTGTATTGTCTAACTTTATGGGCTTGGTTTACTTTCGTTTCAGTTCTAATAGTATTACGGAGTCAACTGTCGCTGTAATCCACAAGTTATCCTCCAGTTTTTCAGAGGCTTTTGCAATAAATTTTTACAATCTCCCGGAACTTCTGGTTTCCGACCACCCACAAGTACTTTACCGGTAAGGGATTTTACAATCCCACATTTAATCTCTCAAATTCAATTTCCATAAAAAATTGTGACTTGTGAGGCTCTTCATATGGGGTGTCTGAGGAATTATCGTGCCATATAGGAGCGTTTAATTTTAATTATTCTGATTGGTGCTGTTTATACCATGGTCCAGGATGTAAAATTACTTGTATATCTTCCCCCGGGGAGGCTGTTCAGTAAAATACCAATCGTCACTAATTTGAGACCACATGTGACAATAGTGATCCCATGCGTTTAAAGGGTGTGGTTATTTGTTATTGTTGCTTAACACCGTAGTAGTAACCCACAATTCAGGGTTAGCTTCTATAGACACAATGGAAAATGCAAAGCATACTGTATATTTGTTGTGCCGGTGATTACACATGCATTTCTACCTCATTTATACAAACAGGGTTCTATGACCGTAATTTCTTATGCCTTGTTTATAGTCGCTGTGATTTTTCATTGACTTTTCACTGAGCAATCTTTTTCACGTAACTTTCACGCAGGTATACTTCCGATGATTTATAGTTCCAACGTTTCACGCGCGAAAACTCCTATAATATTTTCTTTCCTTTTCGCTGCATTTTTACTGACGAAAAACTAGAAACCTCCAGTTGTCAATTCTAGGTCATTGATCTTTGACCTACCATTAAAATGGCAGTAGTGAATAAACGTAAACTACTAAATTTTTTGCTTGCATGGAAGATAACTAATCGGGACAAGAAACGGTTTCGGTCAATGAATATTAGACCGATTTTAAAGAGACGCAATGTCCAAGGCGAAATAAGTTTAGTTCGTGAACTTGCCGATGATCCCATGTACCACCACAAATACTACCGTTAAGTTACAAATGTTATTTGGGCTATCATAAAGGGGTATTATTTACATTAAAAATAGATTGGGGTATTATGTGGGGAATGTTTTGCTCAAACTCAGCTTTGCTGGTCCTGACAGTTCTTTTTCGGGACATTTTGATTGCAAATTATGGAGCGTTCACTAGTTTTGGACTTTTCATTCTTCTTTCACGCTGTAAAAAGTTGAAACAGTTTCAACTTTGATAAAACTGAAAAGCGAATGAAACTTTTCACGATTCTGGGGACTATAAATGCGCGGAAATCATGAAACTGTCGTGAAATGATTGCCGCGTGAAACTTGAATGAAAAAAGTTTCACGAAAGCAACTGTAAATGCGAACCATACGTGAAAACGTGCGAATCATTGAGTGAAATGAAAAAAAGGAGCGACTATAAACCTAGCATTAAAAATTACAGTGACTGTCAATTTCCCCGTACAGTGCACTGGCTCTGTCCGAGCATTCCCAAAAGAAGCCAAAAACGTTTGTCCCATAGCTGTGCAAAATAGTGATATACTATATACATGTAGTACATAGACACTTAAAGTACATGTTCTTTTATTTAAAAAAAATTGACCAGAGGAAATTCCCCGACTATTTTTGCTCCCATAGATAAACTCCTGTTATGAAGGATTCTGATAAGGACAGTTTACTGCTTCTGCATTTTTTTACAACATTATCGTATTTATTTTGTGCTGACACTCGCTGAGCCCAATCAAGCCAGGTGCAAGGTGCAAGTTGAGCCCATTGACAGTAAAATACAGAAGTTAGATGCAAGTAATTAATTTCCCATTTTAAACAATTTAGTACACCTTTTCGAAAGACGCAAAAGCCTTAGCAAAGCTCCTTCCAACTTTATAATTCTTAGGAGATTAACATCCCAGGACAAATTAAAAATTCTCTCAATGCTCCCGATTTCCAAGAAAGACCTATTTACATGCTCTCCCAAGGGGGTCCCTGATAGCGAGCATTTACTTAATCCAATATCGTCATTATCTATTCATGCGAGCGCTCCTAATAAAAAAACCAGCGGAATATACTTGACTCTTATAGTTCCCTGCTTGTAAAAATATTAAATATAAATGGTATTTAAAAAAATATTTTTACTCCAGTAGAAAAAAATCTCTTGTAATAGGGAGGGGCTGTGATAATAGACAGAGTTTACGGTATAACTCGTAGTACTAATTTCAATGTACTCTCCATCCACAAGCATTTCCTCCTAAATTTTTTCGATATGAAGACATTTCCTAGCAAAAATTTTGGGTACTTTCCTCTTTAAAAAAATATAAACTTCTCCTTGAATAAGATAATATAGTAATAGTCTCACAATATCGAATACTATTATTGGGAGAGTAAACATTTGCTCGCAGAGATGCTGCTATAGACAGAACTTCCTGTATAATATTGTGCTTCTGAGCAACCCATCGCAATCAACACACTGAACACGAAGTTCGATATGAAATGAAGCAGAAGAAGTGGAATGTGAGGGCGGAGGTTTTGAGGAGCTCCATTTAATACATCTTCAATACATTGTACATACGTGCGGTAGGTATGTGGAGAGTGAGAGCTGCAAAAATGATATAAACTCATATCCCCAACCTGCACTCAGCACAGCACTGACTACGTGAGGATAAAAAGTGACTATACATGCAGAAGCATAAGAAGGCGTGACGTTACTTTTGTCAAATCTGTGATCGCATGCTCCAGAGACCAGTCCGTAACTTAAGCCCATGCACTGTTGTAAGAGCGTAAAAATAGGTGGTCCAGGAACTCCAGCGCCTGCCTATGTAGTTAATTCATTTATTGTGGAAGGAAAAGTTGTGTGATTGTCATAATTTTGAGTAAATAAAGGAGTTTTGGATCTCGTTTCTGAGATTGACGGACACGCTCACCCAAACTCCGAAAATATTATTGAGTCAGGGAGGAATTAAATGAGACAGGGACTGGGAAAAGTAGTCATGAGTGTACATTAGTTGGGGTCTTAATCAAGTGCTCAGTGTTACAACACGATCTCTCATCAATCACATTCACAATATTTCCGATACTCTGTCTTTGAATAGTTTAAATATAAAGGGGATTCCCATAGTTAGGAATCCTACGGTTTTGAAACGCTCATATTTCTCAAGTACTCAGACATCTGTTCCAATCCACAAGTACAAGTCATAGATACTTAAAGTGTGTGAGTCCTTACGGAGTAGTAATTTATTTTGTAAAAAGTTGTATCAAAATTCCTTGTACATTCTCATATTTCTTGGGGAGGGGATCTGTCTACCTGACACATAAGGGTAAGGAACATTAAGTGTAAAGTATTTTTAATTTGAAGGATAATAATGACAGTATTGATTTAGACAATTCCACGTTTCACAGGTGTGGTGTTATGTAAAGGTTCCGTTGGGGCTGACATTGATGAGCATTGAGATGAGTGCGATGAGTCCTTTAGTCGATCTTGGATGTTAAAATAGGAGGGTTTTTCGAATCCACCAATTTATTGGGCTAATTTACAATTTACAATTTGCAAATCCTTAGAGGAATAGTGGATAAGGAAAGAGCAGAGTGTTGATGTGAGGTTTCCTGTCTTTTTGGGCTGAGTATAATTACTCTATACTGATTGCTAATTGTATATTTTAATTTCAGGGATGGAGCTGTAGTTAATCAGTTTGTTGGACTGTATTTTCATCTTGTGTAAGGGTGTACAGTAGTGCTGGCGGTGGTGGATGCAGAGCTGGAGAATAGTTCCTGAATGTTCAGAAGTCTACAGTAGTCTAATTTAGGACGGCCCGGGCTCGGTGGATTTTGTGTATTTTGTGTAGTGAAGATCAGCCTCTCGAAGAATTTGATAGATAGTGGTTATTAATGGGGAAAAGGCGTACTTTGGTGTTCATTAGTCATCACGTCTCACTTGACTATTACAAGTCAGTGTTGTATCTGTGTCATAAAGTCACACAAGTGGAGACGAAGAATTGATAGGGATATACTCCTGCTCGTGGAAGAATTTTGATAGCTGGAAAGAGTTACTTGCTAACTGGTATAGTGAGGATTTGAGTACTCTTCTAATTATGAGGATATGTGGTTGAAGTTTTAATAGTCTCGGACACCTTGAAGAACCTTTCGATGTTTGCACTAGGATTGTATTTTTACACTCTGTAACATTATTAGATATTCACTGCATACATTTAGTTGGTTCTCACTACTTACATTAAGTCCAACCTCATTGCTTGCACGGCATGGGTTTGTAAAGCAGTATATTGGTACGGAGTTGAGTTTTTCAAGTTGTAATGTACGTGGTGTTTTAGTTTGGATGTATTGTTGTAGGATGTCGAGGGTTTTGGTACATGCAAAAGTGTTAATTGAAACACCGTAGGTTTACACAGTGTGAACTCTCGAATCACTCTATGCCATACTTTCAGGAATTAATTTAATTCAGGAAATTGGAGGAAATAACATTATTGCACTTGTTACTGAGCTTGTTGGTTTTTAGGTTGATTTGATAAACACAAAAGCAGTGCGTTTGTTTGTACATGATCGTAGCGCACGAAAGTCGTGTAATACCTATTCCAAGCTCATTTTTTGGAGGTAGATTGTTCAAAGACGGCTTGAGAGGTCTGAAAATACTTCTGGATATTGAGCTCGTCAAATGTGGTATACTAGTCGGTTATTATGACTGTGCTGTTTCAGTATTAACTAGAGTACTCTTGCTTGAACATATTTTTGTATGGATACTGTATTATCTTTCGCTGTCAAGGCTTGTGTTGTTCTCCATGTAGAATAATTCGTGAGTAGTTTCAGCCTCAGTTGCGGTTTGGATTTCATATGGCATATACTTTTGGATGAATGGGAGTGAAGTTTTTCATTATCCAAGTAAATAGTAATTGTCATTACGTCTGTGTGAGTATATACAAACAGCACGGAGGATAATTACAGCTTCTATCAGTTAACATGCATAGCGTCGGCATATACCGGCCTATTCGGCAGCGAGAGTTGCACAAGCAGCACATGTAGCATTCATAACCAGCAGGTCAATTAGCATCTCAATGGGCTCTCTAATGCTAATGTCAGTAATGAATGATAAAAGTTCTGCGTTCAAGTATTTTTAACTGAGAATGATATACGTACCTACGTACATAATCTTCTTTAGGTTTTAGTTATTAGTAGATAATGTAGATTTATATAGTAAGGCAACGGCAACGCCCTTGTTGTCTCTCATTATTTGTCCCTGCTTTCAATTGTGGATTAAATCACACAAATCTTGGGACTCGCACTAAGTAAACGGCAGCAGTTTATTGAGGCTGCAGATTTGGATTCTTGAACTTTGGTGTGTGTTATCTTCACTGAACAGCAAAAGCCGGAAGTTCTTTCCGGACAATTAACAGAAATTTTTCCAAATTTCAGAACTGTGCAGCTCAAAGCTCTTCTAGTCGTTCCCGTCGACAATAAAAGACGAACAAGATGTCCAATTTACCGCGATTCAGGGATCAGGAAAAGGAATCCGAGTATGGATACGTACATGCAGTCTCTGGACCTGGTAAAGTATTCATATTGTAACAGTCAGAAAGTAATTGTTAAAATTAATGTGGAGATTATTAAATTAATTGATAATGTTGCTTATAGTTGTGACCGCATCCAGCATGTCTGGAGCTGCTATGTACGAGTTGGTTCGTGTTGGTTATGATAACCTGGTCGGAGAAATCATTAGATTGGAAGGAGATTTAGCCACAATTCAGGTACCTCTAGGTTTAGTCAATTATTATTGTTGATATTAATTCGGGGATTACTTTTATCTGGTCGTAGAATTAAGTTTGAAGAGGGTGGGTTTAGTCTATTGGTTTTACAGTGCAATGGTTTCATGATTCATGTGTTTGAATTTTTAAGGTATATGAGGAAACATCAGGCGTTACAGTAGGTGATCCTGTTTTGAGGACGGGAAAACCTTTGTCGGTTGAATTGGGTCCTGGAATTATGAGTTCCATTTTCGACGGTATTCAGCGGCCGCTTCAAGATATCTGCGAATCTTCTAAGAGCATTTACATTCCAAAGGGAGTCAACGTTCCAGCTTTGTCACGCACAAAGAAATGGGATTTCCAGCCTGATAAATCCATTCGGGTTAGTTTTTTTAAATTCTTCAGTGTTCTATTTGGGTATTAAATACTAAGTGCGTATCGGATAATTTCAGGTGGGAAGCCATGTCACTGGTGGTGATGTTTACGGTATGGTGGTTGAAAATCGTTTGGTTAAGCATAAAATCTTAGTTCCTCCCAGAGCCAGGGGAACAGTTACATACATCGCCGCACCGGGGTCATATGGTGTGGAGGACATCGTTCTAGAGACAGAATTCGACGGTGAAAAGTCTCAGTTTAGTATGCTTCAAGTTTGGCCGGTGCGTCAACCTCGCCCTTGTACAGAAAAACTTCCTGCTAATCATCCTCTGCTTACTGGACAGCGTGTACTTGACTCCCTGTTTCCGTGCGTGGTATTTTTTTGTAGTTAAACCCGATAAACGATATACTGAGTTATTGGACTCAGTAATATTATATACACCATATGCATACCTATTGTGGCGGTCTTGATGCTTTTTCATGGTATAGATTGTCAGTAACCATGCTTCCTCGATTTAAAATTACGTGGATAAAATTAAGTTATTCAAAAAACTGTTTTTTTAGTTGAAGTTTTGAATTTTATATGTTGCTCAGGTGTGTCCAAGGTGGAACCACTGCCATTCCAGGAGCGTTCGGTTGTGGAAAAACTGTCATCTCACAATCCTTATCCAAGTATTCCAATTCAGATGTTATCATTTACGTTGGATGTGGAGAGCGAGGAAACGAAATGTAAGCATATTGCAAAATTAATCATAACTTTATGTTGTAACATCGTTAATTGTGACTCCAAATATATTATTAACTCACAGGTCTGAAGTACTTCGAGATTTTCCAGAGTTGAGCATTGACATCGATGGAACAAGTGAATCTATCATGAGCCGTACAGCTCTTGTAGCCAACACATCCAACATGCCTGTAGCAGCTCGAGAAGCTTCCATTTATACTGGAATCACCTTATCTGAATATTTCCGTGATATGGGTATGCACTAGCTTTTCATTCAAAAATATTGATATATATGCATATTTCCCATTTTCCAGTATGAAAAAATGTTACTCCAGGTTACAACGTCTCCATGATGGCTGATTCAACGTCTCGATGGGCAGAAGCTTTGCGAGAAATTTCAGGTCGTCTTGCTGAAATGCCTGCCGACAGGTATAAATTGAGCTACATCGTGCTTTGTACTTTTTGTTTCTGTTAATGAGTTTGTGAAGTAATACTGGGATGATCATTTTAGTGGCTACCCGGCCTACTTGGGCGCTCGATTGGCGTCTTTCTACGAACGGGCCGGAAGAGTACGTTGCTTGGGAAATCCTGAACGTGAAGGCTCCGTTTCTATTGTCGGTGCTGTGTCACCTCCTGGTGGAGATTTCTCTGATCCTGTAACATCAGCCACACTGGGTATCGTACAGGTGTTTTGGGGTCTGGATAAAAAACTGGCTCAAAGAAAGCATTTCCCCTCAATCAACTGGCTCATATCTTACAGGTATGAAAAATGACGGATAGCTTTAAAGCCATTAGCAAAAATTATTAACTAAACATAATTTGAGTAATAGCTCATGCTAAAATAATTTATCTCCGAATTACATTTTTGATAAGCGTGACTTTTTTGTAGCAAATATATGCGAGCTCTGGATGATTATTACGAAAAGAATTTCCCAGAGTTTGTGCCATTGAGAACCCGTGTAAAAGAAATTCTCCAAGAAGAAGAAGATCTAGCAGAAATTGTTCAACTTGTCGGTAAAGCTTCTCTTGCAGAAACTGATAAAATTACCTTGGAAGTAGCGCGTCTCCTCAAAGAAGATTTCTTGCAGCAAAATGGGTTAGCCAATGTCTCATGCAAAATTCTTGCCTCAGCTCTGTTTGGAACATGAATTTTAATATACCTTAATGTTGTTGTAACAGCTACACACCTTACGATCGCTATTGCCCCTTTTACAAATCCGTTGGGATGTTGAAGAACATGATTGGGTTCTACGAAATGGCACGACACGCTGTAGAGTCCACAGCGCAATCAGACAATAAAGTCACATGGGGAACCATTCGCGAGTCAATGGGTCAAATCCTCTACCAACTCAGTTCCATGAAATTTAAGGATCCCGCGGAAGGTGAACAGAAAATGAAAGCTGAATTAGACCAACTTTACGAAGATATGCAAGCAGCTTTCCGTGCAATTGAGGAATAAATCCTTTTAATAGTTGATGATGTATGCCCGTACAAGGGAAATAATTCGGTAAACGTGAGAAGATTAACTTTTTCTAGATGTAGTCAATGTGGTGATGAAATCAAATTATACATCAAACCCATCATAAATCTAATAATTGTATTAGATTTAGTACTTACTGTGAACTTAGCTTTATATTAGAGTCATTGATTTTTCATTTAACGTTGTCAATTGGCCTTTGTGGACGGTGTCGCAATTGTATTTTTTTTCCTTGTTACACATTAGTTCTCCAACAAATTCAGCCGAAACGTGTAACACTCCTTCTCAAAGGCCTGAAATAGTTGTCTCCAATTGTTAAAAAAATTATATGTCAATGTGGAATACTGACGATGTGATTATGAATGTAATATTCGCACTCGGTGCGATCCCGCCCCTTAAGAAGTTACGATAATAACTGATATCATACCAGCCAGTTGTTCTCTTTATTGTTCTTGCTGGCCAATGTTAGTCATTTAGCTGAAACAAAAATAAAGGTGTATGAATTCAACTCTTGCCCTTTTATTAATGGATTAATGTTTTCTCCATTCTTTAAAAGTCATGACTTTGTATTTATCGTATACTTCCGATACCCGACGGTGTTTTCGGGGTTTTCGTTGCTTTCACTGCGGATTCCCTTTTAGTTGTAACTTGTCGCTGTTAAATGCACCTCAAACCATACCGACTTTTTAACCTCGTACATTCATCACCTCGAGTCTTCAAATGTAAGCCAACATGATCATTTCTTTACACCTAAACTCCAACAATCCCATTTATGACGAAGGTTATTACACAGGATCTGGTTCTAGTCCCAATTTCTGGTCAACAAACTGGCGTCAAGTCGAATCCCTAAATCACTCAGCGCCATCTTTACCACACGATGGAACCCCTCATGGTTCATCTCTCATTTTGCATTGTCTCCGACCAGCAGACATTGCCTATTTATTATATAACTATTCTCTAATTTATTATTATATTATCTGTTTTTTTTGCATATTTACAGAAATTCCATAAATTTGTAAGGAATTGTCATTGCCACTAATCTTTGATGATAATTACCAAAAGCCAGAATCTTTACTTTTGAGCACCATCTCGTTCGCCTCTGAAATCCCGGTAGATGGTTTGACAAATTGCCTACAATACATCTTACGTAGTAAGTAGATCTTCTGGAACAACTGCCATCTCTTCTGAACGCCAACGATCTCAAGGGATCGTGCGAAGTTGGTTCAACCAAATTCCAAAAATTGTTCCAACAGTGGACTTGGAAAAAAGAATAAACCCGGAACATTTGTTCAAAAATGTATTCGAATTTACAGAATTTACTCGTAAATGTTTGCAACTATTCGCACGGCAATTGGAAGTTTTTAATGTACCATAAAATAAATTATTATATATTGAATGACCCAGTTTAACAGGGATTAATTTCATACTAATAATTTATTAATTAGTTAATCATCAATTCAGTCATTTCAGACTGGATTTAAAATTTCAACCTAGTACAATTCCATGAATTACATACAGCATAATTACAGAAAAAAACTTTTATGTACTTGCACCAGCACGCGCAGAAATCCCGGTCAATACTTTACTCAGTGGAAGCAGCTGAAGGAGGGAAGGAAAGAGATGCTCAAAATGTGCAGTCAACGCATATCCACGATCCACAACATTTACTTTACTACACAAGTAATTCACTGAGACAGTGGTAGCAGTTTGTGTGTGTGCTCTGAGATTCTTACAGTCGGAACGTCGGAAGTTAACTCACGAAATTAATAATTTTAATCAAATAGATTTATTCTAATATTTTAAGTATTTCTCAAATCTCAAGTGAACTTATTGCAATTTTTCTGAAGATTGTTCTGGTATTGACAATTGTCACATATTTCATACATTTTGAGACAGTGACCAGGCTCAATTGTGGAGTGACAGTGAATAAATACTTCCGAATTTGTATTATTGGCAGTTGGTGTGTTCGAAAGGAAGTGTGGTGTATTTAGTGTATTTTGTACAAGCATTTTATAGAAATTATTTAAAATGACAAAACCCCGGACTTGAGTAATATCCCTTTTTAAGAATTAAGGATCATGTCGGGTAAATATGGATCAACGTGGTTGGGCTTTTGCTTCCTATTGATTGCAAGTTGTCAGTTCGGTGTTCAATGCGTGAGGTTTTTGGACACTAGTGAGATATTACAGCGAAACTGTAGCTATGTGAGGGGCCTGCATGCTAATTTGATCAGATTTATTACGAAGGAAGGCTTCCACAGGTAGAGTTGTCTTATTGATTGGGAAATTAAATGTATTTGTTATATATGGAGGTTTAATATTTTAAATTACCGGAACGATATTTGGTGTGGTAGTAATTTTGGGATGGAGATAATTGAAGGGAGTAACTTTGCAGGGACTTGGAAGACACGGTG
Source organism: Allacma fusca (assembly GCA_947179485.1). Lineage (NCBI taxonomy): Eukaryota > Metazoa > Arthropoda > Collembola > Symphypleona > Sminthuridae > Allacma > Allacma fusca. The sequence continues at coordinate 42,033,424 of OX359250.1, read as the reverse complement.
GAGGTGACAGTGACGAACTCCCCGATTCCGATGAGCCACTTTACTTCTGGAGAATGCTTTTTTGCTATACTTGGGAAATTCCGCCCGGATGTGTTTGTGGACCCGTACGAAATAGAGCAGAATCCCGTTTTGTACGACAGTATAAGAGTTTTAAACAACTGGACGGACCTGGAGAATCCAATGTGGTTAGCAGTTTCAAATACGACTGTCTTCGTTCAACTGACGGCTGTGCCAACTGGTATGTGTAGTGTATGACGATTGGTAGTTAAGTAAACGAGCATTAATTGGGTTTGTTGAGCTTTTTGGTAATTGTAATTTTGTAATAAAAGTTATCTTGTTTTTAGGGAATTTGATTGCGACTGTGGAGGTGAAAATGCCCATCCACTTCAGGTATCAGAGACCTGTGAGCCACTCTCGACTGAAAAATCGACTTAGTTCAAATAGGCTGGTCAGCGGTCCGATCAATCCCGGTGGTTATGTTGCAGTGAACATTCCTCTTCCAAAGCTTCTTTTGCGGTGTGAAAACTGGGATTTGATGGCTGTGGAGGAGCAGTGCCATACTGTACCCGCTGTTTGTAGTCGACATGGTGACAAGGATGAGATGTGTTCTTGGATATCTGTGCCGTTCAAATCAGTGAGTCTAATCATATTGAACTGTTCTTTTAGAAAGGCAATAGAGGAGTAATTTGAAATCATGATGTTGAACATGTTTTTGGTAGAATTCCAAGGGAAATACCGTATTCATTCCGGTGGGGGACACAGATTCCCGAGTACTCGTAACCGTCCTCACTCTGCTGGTTGTGCTTGGGGGAAAGGTATTCCTTCTGATGACGTTAGTCAGGGAGCATCGAAGACACAAAATTCAGGACAGTCAACCGGAGCCGCGAGAGCATTTAGACTGATCGTGAGATTTGCAGTCAAATATATTTCATAAATGTGCAAACCAAATCGAGAGATTACAGCAACTGAATTATGAACGTTTTTAGTTCAGTCATAGTTCTTGCATTCCTAAGATTGTCATAATATGTTTTCTATAAAGTGCTGCTAGTCAAAGTGGTTATGTGTTTTAGGTGTAATAAAGATAACTCATAGGTACAATTCGAGGCTGTAGTTTTAATTCATATTATTCCTGAAATTTTGAGACGTTTTTTAAACTATTTTTCCCGAAAGCTATCCTCTAAAGTACAATAAACCAGCGAGCAAGCTGATAAACAAACAAGACTAGACAAAGTGTGATTAAAATAAATTGATGTGTTTACGAACAATACAGAGGATCTTGCGAGCGAAATTCTAAGCTACTAAATAACAATATTAATATTATAATTACATGGTTAACATTCGAAGATTAGTAACTACAGCTGCATGTAACATAAGGCAGGACAGTGTTTTCCCACCTTCCTGAGTGAGAACAACTATTAATGCAGTTAATACACTAAAACTAGCTTACGAACCGCTGAAGTTGGTACACCGAAAATATGAATTAACTTAGGTCAAGAAATTAAAGGCGCAAATATCTCGTCTACAGGACATTCCGAAATCGGCACAAATCCACTTGCCTGCAACCAGGCCAACAATTACTGAACTGAGCTTCCCATCGGTACTCTCGGACCATACGAAGGACTTGGCTACTGTGTAATCGAGGTTCAGGGTATGTTGGTGGGACTCCAGGAGAAAAATGGCAAACAGCTGCAAGGATATTCGGATGAGCGAGGACGGCGAAGAATGCCTCCTGATTAACACCCACTTGGCTATAATTATGCCGATTAAAATCCGGAGGGTTGGCAGCCGATCGAAGTAATTCAAAGGACTCTAATTGTGGCATTGTCTCCAGTGCTCTCTTTAAATCATTACTACATACGTGGAATCCATCCAACCTTAAATGTGTAATACTTTTTGGCAAACGATTCATGTTTATGGCTTCCACCAGCAAAACAGGTTGTGCTTCTAGCAGAAGAATTGGTGCTCGACGTATACTCAAATACTTGAGGTTCACACATCCCTCCAGTAAAGCTAGATTGGCAGGTTCAGATTTTATCTCTTCCCCAAACGAGTAAATTGACATGTTCACTATGTCAACCCGTTGTAGATAAATCGAGTAAAGGTTAAAGGATGACGAGAAGTACGACAGTCTGCTCAGATTTGGCGATAGAAATCTTGAGGCAATCATGTGCCCTAAAACGTTTCGATTCGTGATGGCTTCTCTCCAGAAATCCAGTCTTTCCACACTTCTAAATGGACAATGAAGGATCCAGGTGGTTACGCGAACATCCTTGACACAATTAAAGTGTCCACGGTGGGTTGGCCATGGCACGGACTCAAATAAAATAGCTTGTTGGAAATTCAGGCACTGGTGATGCGACAGTGAATACTTAAGGGAGATCTCCAGAGTTCGGAGGGTTGAGGCGTGCCGGGCAATAAAGGGGAACATCATATCGAGAAACGCTTCTTTTAACGGGGTGAACACGAAAGTCACCTAAGAAAACCAATTTCAACTTTCTTTAAATACAGCTGAAGAATCGTTAATATTACAAAACCATGAATTCGCTAGCATTGAACGTTTCTTTATAATTAATTTTTTAATTAATATTTTTCTCATTATTTTTTGAATTGAAAAATTAATTCAATTATTCTGAAAAAAAAGAGTTATTGTACTAGAAACCATTGGAAAATTACGGAATGAAAGTCTGGTAGAAGAAATCTTCAACCTACATTTAGTTTCTCCAACGATGGATACTCCCAACTAAAAATGAACTCCAAATTCTTTTTCAAAGTAAGGTAACCATCTTGGTGGGAGTCAGGAGCTTGAGTCATCTCAATCTTCAAAGTGTGAAGTTCACTGAGAAGAACTCTTCGTTTAGGCGACGCTGAAGGGCAATAATGAAATAAATATGTTGACGCCAAGGCTCTCCATCCCCAGCGAAGATTCCTCATAAACTTCCAGCCCCGCAACATTTCCCGTATGATCCATCGAGACACTTCTTTCCGAATTATTACCTCTTGAGGTGGTCTAGACAGAAATAAGGTTCTCATCTTCGCTGACTTGAGCCAATTGATCTCACACTTTCTCATGGGCAAGCTGATAAGTCCGTTGAAGCCTTGTCGTTCATTCAAAACCACATCAAAGAGTCCAAAGTCATCCACCATATGTTTCCACTTCCGACATGAAGCTCTTAACTTCAGAGCCGTCTCAATATCCAGCTCCTTCACCACTATGTCTTGTAACTGTTCAGTCAAAATAGAAATTACAATTAATCAAACGGTATGACTAAAAATATACATTACAATATAGTAATTATGACACAATAAATACATTGTTTACATTTGTAAAAATCTATGTACTGACAGCTCTCGCTATACCGGATATTTTGCTTCTAGCCCCATTAATGTATAACGGATTGTTTTTCTAGCGGATAAATTCCGGCGGTCCCCAGAGAGTACGTTATAGCGAGAGTTGTCTGTGGATGTTTTGAATTGAGTAGCCAATTTCCCACATATCCATGACTACTATCCGTGTACAAATGGAATCAACAAGTTACCTCACGGGGCAGAATGGAGAAATCCAGCGTGCATACTTTTCCAAGATCTTCGGGGTCCTGACCATTTTCCCCCGGGGTGACGGTCACGGACTTGATGATGTACATTGAGGACATGGCTGGGTTGGATGACCCTTCCATTGGATGAGTGGGGACCATCGTCTGATTTTCCACTGACAACGAGTAGTCCACTTCCATTTTCGCTGGTTGGTTTTCCATCCTCCCCTATTATTTTACTGCAACCTCCGTGTCAAGCAGTGAGAGAGAAAATGGTTCGACCGTGCTTACTGCTTACCGAAAGAGAGTAAATGTGATCGTACCTTCATTCATTCACTCATTCAGTACCATTTTCACCACGTTATTCCCTGGCTCCACCTACATTGGCAGTCATTGGTAACTTTCATTGGTGAATTCTGAGCTTTCTCCGCGCATTGCACGCTATTTATCAAAGTACTTGCGCTCATCAACACGGCGACCAAATCTTTGTTGTTACCAGTCAATTCTACCATCTCTGCACTCAAAGCACCTTCGTGGGTGCCACTAAATGTAACCCAAGATACTATTGTTACTACCCGTTGCCCGTATCATTAGTGTCACAAAAGCAGTCATTTCATATTAGAGAACATGCACCGAATGTAACTGGTGTTCACTTGGTGTACTGGGTAGTATACATTTGAACCTTATGCTGGAGGAATCAAAAATTTAATGAAGAAACTGTAGGAGCAATACGTGTAGCTACATTTTTGTCTGAACTACTTACGGTTTGTTTACTTAAAGGCTACTTATTGCAAAAAATTAAACAATTTTGTATAATCGTATGGCATAAAATGCTCTAGACTTAGGAAGAAATGTAATGTGTACTAGCAGGTTAACAATAATTAATTTTTTTACAACATTAAGATTTTCCAAATGGCTTTGACCACTTTTAATTGAAATTATTTATATTTGAGGAGGTGGGGAAACAGAACACACACGTTTAAAAAATGAGTCCTATGTAGATATCACACGTATAATGTGTTACATCAAATGTAATAATCACTAGGTACATACACATATATTATGCATAGAAATAAAAGGTGATAGTCTAAGAAAAAATCAGCCACGTATCTAAATCAAACGTATAAGCACTGAAATAGTAAGTTGAACCACACTACTCCTCGCCCTCACTGCTTCCAGGGGGAGGAACGTCCACAGGTAGAGGATCACCCTCATACTCCTCATCCTCCTTCTGAGCTTCTTCTTCTTCCCCACCAGCAGGCATCTGATCATCTGGAATAATATTGAGAGGATATGATGGGGTCTCTTTCGGTTCAGCTTTGGCAACTTGGGTAGGAGTATCCTCTGGAGGTTTGTATGAAACGTCAAAGAGTTCCTCATCTTCCTCAGTCTCCTCATCCTCCTCCTTATCTGAAAGGGGATGTTCAGGAAGGATTGGCGGAGCCTCCACTTGGTTGTTGGCATCGAATGGAGTGTGAAGTTGTGGTTCGCCCCAAGCAGCAGAGTCAATGGGAGTTGCAAAGGATGGGAACTTGGAACTGGAGTCCCCGATCGTGTCGGCCTCCTTGCCCACAAAAATAGTTTCTACTTCAAGATTCCTCCTGTCCCGAAGGGCATACAATTCATTCATAGTCATGAAAGAGGTGGCCACATCGTCTTTGATAGTTCGGAGTGGAATTAGAGGAGGAAGGCCGGATTTAAATTTACAGGCGGCGATAGCTTCACGCAATATTATTATTCGGGACTCTTGACGAATCAAGATGTCTTCCAAGTTGAAAAGTTCTTCCAGAGCGTCCTCATTGCTGATGAGGTCACCTTCCATGTCGAAGTCAAAAGATGATTCCATGTTCGATGCCATAGGTAGCTATTTTAATTTTATTATTTAATAAACTTCAAAAGAAGGGTATTTGCAAATAAATTACTTTTCAAATTTAAGCATTCTGGGGATAATACATAGTCAAACATCTGTAGTTGCTGACGCAAATCATGATAAAGAAATTACGCATGCAATTCCACATGTATTTAGGAGTATGTACTTACGGACATTCGTTCCTGCTCCTTTTTATGTTGACGGTAAAGAAAATACTCAACATCTCGCTGACGCTCAATGAGAATAGCAAGTAAGGTATTGTTTTCGGAATTTTCTTTCGTGAGGAAAGTAAGGCGGTCCCGAGCTTTCTCTATCTCATCAGCAATCTTTTTCCTTTCTCGGTAATGCCAGTTACGGCGGGTTTCCAGACGTGTCAGTTCATCTAAGACTTCCAGGTTGATTACAGCAGCACACACATCATCTAAGTCGACCAGCTTCCCAAATTTAGCTATCATTTCTCGCTTGCACCTGGTATTAATTTGACCTACATCATCTTCTAGCTTCGTGAGTTCTTCCCTTAAACGGACCATCATGTGACGGGCTCGTCTGAAATATGATATACAAATGAAATGACGAAAAACACAATTCTGCAATTATTCAAGTTAAAAATGTGTGGCATAAACTAACTTATGCTTTTCTCTCTCCAGCTTCGTCTCATCTTTGAGCTCCTCGATTCTTAAATCTAACTTGCCAATTCCGTCTTTAGGGAAAAGCACGACTTCTGTGAGTGGGGGAAAGTGATTCTTCATTCTCTGAACTATACTTCCACTGTACTCGTCAAATTCTTCCTCGTCCAAGCATCTAAAAATAAGCTCAGTGGAATTGACCACGCGTATACAGCATTGCATATATTTAATAATGCTGAAGTAATACATTTTTTTTTAGAAAACTAACTGAATCTGGTCCGCTTTTAACACAACGAGCGAGGATAGCTGATTCATTTTGACTTGCTTCTTCCTCTGTAAAATCAGCACTTCTTCCCCGATCCCCTCTAAACGACCGGTGTACTTATTGTACACTTTCTCCACATCAGTAAAGTCCCGCTCAACCTTCTCCACAACTTTTTTCTGAGCTTCAGCCTCAATCTCAAGCTGAGTTCGTTTGGCACGAAATTCGCAAACCTTCTCATACAGGTTTCGGTCAAGCTGTTCTGGACAAACATTCGGGTTGAGCTTCTGTTTTGGCAGCTTGAATAGATCTGATCCTGAGTCTTGAGATGTTGAGTCCGTAGAATCGCCGGTTGAAGAGCTTGAAGATTCATTTTTTACTACGGAGCCATCCGATCCTGCTCTGCTTTGTTCATCTGTAATATTTTAAAAATATGAATCAATATTTTTTCATCCAAAGAAATCCAGTTTAGAACTTTTAGAAACTGCTTTAATCGCCAGTAAAGCAGTACTGCTATTGCAGAATTCTTGTTAAAAAGTGAGTATGAGGAATTTTTCTAATTTATATAAGGGGGTACATAAATTAAATACTGCTATTTTTATGTGAGTGGAAAGAATTGCTTAAATAATAATATTAATGAATTAAGAACGAAAAGACCTCCGCCAGCATTTTCAATTCGTATTTTCTTTTTGTAAACTCTCCAAAGATACTCGCTATACTTCTGTTTTTCTCCTATCAGCCCTGAAACTTCTTTTTGAACATCTGTAATGGCATGTTCCATTTTGCCCAGATCTTGCTTGACACGCGAAAGACGCCTTTGAGCTCGGTCCATCTAGGAATACATTTTATGAGTCATAACAGTAGTTCTGAGAACTTCTAAAAAACCAACAGCAACCTGACTAACTTGAAGTCAACAGTGTATACCGGATTCATTAACAAATATTTATTACCCGCTCTTTAGCTTCAGCTGTCTCCACTTTCTGAGCACTGAACCGTTCGAGAACACCTTTTTCAGTCGAGTCAAAGTCCTTGACTATATCTAATTCTTGAATCAGGTTAAGCATTCGCATAGACATTAGTAGGACATCCACTTGGAGAGACACTCGTTCATCCCTGATTTTTTCTACTCTGTCGTGGAAATAGCTAATGAAACCATTGAGCTTCCTCAGCGCCACGTCCTGCTGGAAACAGCGGAACTGTAGGGCTAATTCCAATTTGACATTAGCAAGACTCGTCTTGGGTTTGAAAAAGGCTTTCCGTGCTTTCGTAGTTGACGGAGCTTCTTTTTTATCGGACCTTGGTATATAAAGTTTTGGGCCAGCCTCCACCTTCTTTGTCTTCTTCTTCGCTTTCGGTTTGCCTGGAAATTTTTCATTCCTGAAGTCCTTGTCTACCAGTTCTTCTTTCTCAATTTCCTTTTGCTAAAGAAATTAAAAAACACAATGAATTTTTTGCACAAAATGCTACTTGCTGACGCAACAAAAATACAACATTCTATATATCACCCTTTGTCTCCTTTGAGTGAGACCAAGATCTTCAACTTTCTTAGAAATTCTAATTTCTATCATTTCCTTTGTAATGTCAAACAGTTTTTCCGGTTCCTCGATAGGCTCCATGTCATAAATTGGTGGTATGGGCTTTTGTAAGTCCGGTGGAAGCTGTCGTTGAATCTTTTGTAACTCCTTTTCAAGTGACCGACATTCGGCCAAAATCTGTAGCTTTTCTTCCCGCAAGTCTAGGACGTATTTATTAAAGGTTTTTATTTGTTCGTGGATCTAAAATAATTTTAGTTCAAATCATATCTTTTAAAATTTCATTTCTCCTTTGAGTGAATTGGATGGTTCAACGGAAACTTAATTCAAAGTTTACCCGAAATTTCATATCAATGACTCTCTGTCTTCTCACTGCAGCACTAATCCTTTCACCGGTATAATCGTCGGAGCTTTTGAGCTTATAGTCTCCCAGGTTTTCTTTTGCTGCTGAAATTGCAACAATATCCGTTGGATCTTCGTAGTCATCTGGGATCTTCTGGGCATTTAGCTCCGCCCACTATAACCCAATTTGTACCCAAAGAACGAATGGCAAAATTTATTTGAAGAATTTTATTGAATGGCGTATATATAAGCATAAAGGCGTATAAAAAAAAACGACAGAATTTCTTCAAGACGTAATGTCCCTACCCGAAGCTCGCGCTCAAAACGTTTCCGTAGACGTTCCTCAAGAGTTCGAACTTGTTGCATGGTTTTGGTGTCATATTTCTTAGCATCGTAGTCACCAATGAGTTCTTTGGCGTAAACTCTGGTTACATGAGCAGGCTTAACAGCATAGTCCACTGGAACTACATTCATCTCGGCTTGGTGCTGAATCTCTTCACGAACCAACCGATCCTGATTTTGTTTTAAAACTTGCTCAAACTCGTTCGTCAGGATTCGTTGCCGAAATGTATGAACTTGTGTCTTGTGAGAAATGTCCTTTATGATCAAGTGAAAAGTCTCTATTTCCGCGAAGAAATATTTCTCTAATTTTTCAATTTGCAATATGCTCTTAGCACTTTGCCACTCGTAGCGACGATACACCTCCTCGATTCCTTTCATCAAACGTAATTTCTTTGGTTGCCTTATTGCAGGATCCATTTCAAAGCGCAAGCGAGGAAGACGTGCTTCATCAGGGATTTCGTTATTTCTGGAAATGGTGAATGATATGATTTCCTTAACATCCCAATTGCGAATTTAGCTGTAACAAAGCTCTGAATTACTTTTGTAGGAGAAATCGAAATTTAGATTTCAAATCACGGATTTTCTTCCTCAGTACTTCTTTCTTACTTTCGGCCAGTTCCCACAATCGATCCTTCTCCGCTTTAATTTTAAGCTCTTCCAGCGTTAGAGCATTTGGGTCTTGGGTATCCTCTGCGAATATTTCAGGCTACAGAAATCATGTAGGAAATTAATCATTACTTTCTTTTTCAAAGGATATATATCTTTTTATTTTTATCCAATCAAATGTAACTAAGCAACTTACAGAAACTACCCAATACACTTCGGAAATATCAATATCAAATAATACTAATAATTGTTACCCAACCTGAACCTACACATTTATAAAATATTTTACCGGTATCTGAGTCGCCTCTGCGGGAACATTGGACCCTCCGATATCCAGTTCTGAATTGGAAAGCACACCCTGTGGATCCCAACGGTAAGAGAAGATAGATCCGTCGTCAGCAACAGAGAAGAGAAACTTCCCATCGTAACTCCACGCAAGATCATTGACCGTGCCTCGGTCGGGATCATGCATAGGGAGGCAAACGAACTGGGTCAAGTCGTAAGGAAAAACTGAGACAGGGAATGGTGGAAGTGCTTTCTTCTTCTTCCTCCGAAGCTGTGGGTCATCTGCGACAATATTATCATCAGAATTTTCGGGTTCATCCGGGTCATTGAGTAAGCTATCAACCGGAACCCCTGCAGGTGCTGTCTCTTCTTTCTTCTCATTGTCAACTACTGCTTCAGGAGGTGGAGGAATATAGCGTGACATGACACGGAGAGTGCCATCTTCCATTCCAAAGATCAAATATTGGTCATCAGGGCTAGATTCAATTGTTCACATAACCTCACTAAAAGCTAATTTTTGCACCTGATGAATTTATTAGATTTTATAATCAATTGTACTATTGATAGATCTCTAATTGATAGAGATTAAATAAAGTAATGCAGTCTTACCTGCAAATAAAACATCTGATGGCCACATCCGTGTCGAAAGGTGGCGTTGGTGGAACCGAGTGAAACCCTCCGGCCTCGCTTCTACTACATTTGCATTCATAAACATACCCTGAATCGTAGCCTCCAACGTGGACAAAGAAATTTCTACAAGTAGACTCTCTCGAAATCGATTTATTAATAGCGTAATAAACATGATAGACTGGGCAAGGTTTCTCTGGCATGTATAACTCGTCTTCGTCATCAAGCATCTGCTCACGCCGGTAACCATCAATTAGGCGATTGATTTCAACTTCTTCCTCCACAAAAAGTCCCTTCGCACGTCTATCCGCCATGTCCTCCTTCAGCGCTGCCTGTTTTTTCTCCAATTCCAACTTCCTAGCCATTCTTCTTTCTTCCCTCCTCCGATGAGATTTAACGCTGGAGTACTGCCAACGACGCCCGTAAAGCTTGCCCTGGTTGTACGTAATTTTACTTGTCACTTCCCCCCAATATGGCTTTCGACACTCAGCTATTCGCCCAGTGCGAGACGCTATTATCAAACGGTAGTCTTTTTTTGGATGCAAATCCAATGAAATCACAGGGAACGGTGCAGTAACGTATGACAGTGGTTCAATATGAGGAAGACCCAATTCCTTGGGTCTTATTCTTGAAGCAAAAATCAGCCGATCCTCTCCACAAGTGTACAGAATACCTTTCTCTTCGTCAAGTGTCATTACAGTGATTCGAGCTTTATGGAATCGGAGAACCTGAAGTAAACCTAGTGAGAATGGAGTTATGTCATCGTCCTTTGCAGAGGGTGTGTCTTCTGTAGTACGTCGATGAACATGCCACTGCGTTGCTAAAAGTCGGACGTTACCATCTGCAAACGCAGCCAGGAAAGTTATCCCATTGCTGTCGAATTTTAACGGTAACCATAACAGTCTGGTAACAGCCACTGTGTACTTGTGTTTAGCAAGGGTTTGCTTCGTGAGATACTCAATCAACCAAAGATGACCAGTTGAGGTACCCACAGCCATTATAGTGTATATCTTCGAGGTACAGATGGCATTTATGGCCCCCCCTGGACAGCAGAAAATGGTTCCGGGTTGGTACTCTGCATCTTTCATTGCAGAACCAATATTTATGGACCAAATCTTTCCCCACGCGTCCTTTCAAAGGAAAAATTAATTAATTTAAAGCAGCTTGCAATTTTATACAATATAATGACATAACAGTCACTAATAATTCAAAACGATATACTCCATGATTGTACTACGGCCATATAGATAATTTTTTAAAAGGTACCTGCAGCAACCAGGCGCTTTCATCGTCACCAAGTTTTTTCACCACACTTACAAGCTTCGCTGAGGTGGCTACTTTACATTCAAAAATTGGTTCCACTTCAAACTTTCCGGAGTCATCTACTAGTGTGTCTGCAGTGTCAAGAACTTCCGATTCCCAAGTTTTCAAGTACCCATCAAAACCTATAGTTAGTAACTCCCCAGTTTCCAGTAATACAATATTCGTAATTTCTCCATCGTGACAATTCTTCCCACCTTTCTGAATTATCTCTACAACAATTAAACCACCATCCCAGACTAGAAGGTTGCCCCACTCCGAGGTGGAGACTACCTGTAAAAACAGTTTGTAACATGGAAAGTTTAACAGCTACACTATTTATTAAACTATCCGTATTGTCCCAATGCCAATTTTGTTTCAGTGCTTACACTGCTTTTTGAAGAACTACATAGTAGTTTTTAATCGAGTACAAAAGCATTTGTATACCTTCCCATCCTGTAACCCAGCATACCCTTGAATATCAGAGATTTCTGTCTTTCCAAACCGACCTATAACACCTTGAAGTTTTAACCCAGTAAAAGTCTCAGCCATTTTCCAGAAACGGATGTGCCCCAAACCACAAGTGGTGAGTTGGCCAGGATGAGTAACGGAGAAAGTAGCGCGATAAATATCTTGAGAAAATGCTTTCACATGAAGAACTATCCTCTCACGTTGCCAGTTCCATATGGTCAAGAGATAGTCTGGGTCTAAACCTTGGCTACAAAGCAAGTCTCCACCCGGGCTGAAATTTAGACCGATGAAAATGGTAAAACAATGACATTCCCGATGTCAAAGAATTTCAATGCCTAATGCTACAACTTACTTGAAGTCAACATACGAATAGCCCCTTTCTGTCCCTCTCCGTAAAACACGGTACACCTTAAATTCCGGCTTGAATGAATAGATAACAATCAACGGCCAATCGCCTTTCTCAGCGACTGCAAAATATTTCTTGGAAGGGTGAATGGCAATGTGGCCCAAGCCATAACCACTGGCCGACCTCCGGATGCTAACAACTTCCTCATAGGAAACTCGATAGAAGTGCAGGTAGTTGCCAGTGATGTAAATTATCGTGTTGTCATCAAGCATGTGAAGGTTGTAAGGGCGGACGCAATCATATCCATACGATTGGCTAAAAAAAGGAATATTAATAAAGTTGAAACGTGATAAATGAGACCAAGACAATAAAATCAGTTTTCAAACATTTAGCTTACAAAACATGTAGCACGTGAGGATAAACCTTGCACCCCGGAGTTACAACTGGGCCGCTAATGAAATCAACTGAGAAGTACGTTGGCTCAACAAAAATGTCCTCAGGAGCTTCCTCTTTCTTAAGCTTCGGATCGTGACTCCCTCTACCTCCTCCTTGCTTCTTCTTCCTTCGTTTAGATTGAGTGTCGTCCTTATCATCGGCTTTCTCATTCCGTTTTGCAGCATTTTTGCCAAACATATCCTGCATCTCCCCTTCATCCTCTTCTCCATTGGTTTCATCAAATTCTGCTCCCCAGGAACCTCTATGTCGGATTTCCTCTTCTACTTTCTTCGCTGCCTGCACTTCCGCCTGGCCAAAATCATCACCCTCTACAAAGAGTAAAAAATGTCGTTTGAAGTTTTACATTAACACACCCTTCCAACAATTAGAAAATCATGTGATTCAAAATGTTGAGCTTTATGATAACAAAATTAACCAGCTGGTGGGCCCTGCTCTTTTTCGGTCACCTCAGTTTCTTCCTCTTCATTATAGTCCCAGTTTGAAGGCTCTGACACAGGTACACTCTGACCGGATTCCGAAATGTCACCTTTAGATTCTTGCGGTTCATCTCCGATTCCTTCAGATGCAGCAGCAGAATTTTGTCGAGACTTAAGAATGGACTTGGGTTGGGACTTGGTCACACTACCAGCGGCGGATTCACCATCCACTTCACTAGCATCCGGATTTGGATAACTGGTCGTTTCTTCTCCCTCTACCTCTGACTGTTCGAGTTCTTCTTCGTCAGTAGTTGTGTTGTCTATCGGGGGCACGTCCGAAATTTCCTCTTCATCGCCAGATTTGTCTGACATGTTTCTTCAGGTAAACATGCAACGACGTGCTGGTCTTTATATGAAGTAGGAGCAAGCAAAATAATTTATACTTCCCATATTCTTTCTCGTTGAGATATTTTCTAGTGCTGAATGGGTTGGTTGTAGTCTTTTCGATTCTCATACGCTCAGAGCACTACACCTAACACTAATTAACTCCAGTGTTGGATGAATATCCCGACATAAAATCGAGTAAATAAAGTTGTAGGTATGTCCCAAAGTCCCAATCACACACTTTTACTTGAAAGGTCAAAGAACCTAATGCTATGCAGTCACTATTAAATGTATTGGTTAGGCCGCGGCTGCAAATAAGTGTTTCAATAATTTGTTTCAAATTTTATTTTTAAACCTGTTCTGCAGGCTTAAAATAAATTACAAACTCATTACTCTGAGATTTCTGATAACCCACCAAATTTTCGGATATGTTTGGGACGCATGAAGTAAAACAGATTGATCAATAACCATGGCATGAAGTGGACCTTGGAGTCCTATATTGATATAGCAAATAATATGCAGTATGAATGACTAGTTGTTTACACTCCGATTAACCCTCTGGTCTTATGGAAATTTATTGAGCATTGAAGATTGAAGCCATTATTATTGATTTGACAAACCCAACAAAAATGTCATGATGTCATGAGTACTCATCTCTACCAAACCCGGAAGCCATAATGCGAAACCATTGAACAATATAATTTTTTTAAATATGCCTTTCACGACTTTCACCCCAGGCACGTTAGAGACTTAGTAAAAGTAAAACCTAAAAATGCATAAGATGAGACCGATGAAATAAGTGAGCAGCAGGAAACAACGTTTGACGCAAAATGTCCTTTTAATTCATATTACACACAAATTAACAAACCAATTAAATTGAAAAAAATCAGCATGTGGTTATTAATTTTTTGGATATCTACTGACTACAGAAAGATTTTCATAAAATTTATTTAAAATTTGGTAAATTAAAGAAATTATCTTCATGTAATTATGTATGTACATACTAAATTCTGAACTTAATAATTAGCTCCTAACTCACATTCGGTATTGCCATTAGCTATATTGCCAAACCATCCCACTTAATAGCCGGTCTTCTAAAGTTTAACTTGGAGCTGCTACAAACCTTAATGGCATTATTTAAACAGTACCATGGACTAATTTCTATGTTACTCGCCTAATGTAAATAATGCAATGTGTAATTACTATTATTGCATAATACTATGACAATCTAAAGTACTCAGCGGTAAGAATAATAATAAGTTATGAAAACTAATAGTCTTTAATGGGATGCAGAATTCCAGAAGCCTATAGTTGGAATGAAATTGAAACATGTCTTCCAAATCATGCACAATCGTCTCACTGGAGCTGGAGGTAGCAATTACATGTAATTACCACCAAAACCAAATCCACGCCTGCACATTATGACATATTTCAAAATACTATATTATAATAATTTTATAAAATTCCATGCACAGAGTATTACGTTGAAAGAATAAAACGAATTGTATTTTAGCAATTTTTTAGCTAGATATTTGGTACGAGGTAGAAAAGCTTAGATTCAAATATACTTGCTACAAATATAGAAAATAAAATATCTCAAATTTCCCAACCCACCCCCTCACATAATTACATGCATTATGTGCAAAAACTACATAAGCAATGACTTTATTGAAGTAGTCGTGTTTTGTGACGAAAGCAATAATGGAAACACTACACTAGCAGGTAAAAATATGAAAAATGAACAATAATATTATTCATGCCAATAAATCCATGCGATGAAAATAAAGATTAAGGTCGGAAACAGTAGTTTTCATTACGCCAAGTAAGTTATATCTTATTCGAAACAAGTATTCATTCATGAAACAGCTACAAATTACAAAGAATCAATATCTAGTTTCTTTTACTAAATAGAAAAATAATCGTTATTTCGAAATCAGTTGTTCTTGATTTCCTTAGTTCACAGCACACAAGGATGAAAACAGATTAAACATGTAATTTTTTTGCGGTGTAATGTAAACCGTCCAAGGTCACAATAACAAGTTTTATACTTAAGCTAGTATTAAAATGTATACTGGACAAATCCACAGCCCTAATCAATTGTATCGCTATGATTTCGACATCTCCCTCATAGTTACCCGGTTACAGACCGATACTCATACTATTACAAACCTGGACGTGAAATACAGGTTTGTTGTCTTGTCAATTTTGTTGCTCTTGTTGAAAAGAGAGCTATAATCTATTTGTTCTTTGAGAATTCACTGTACCATCTAATTGTAAGCTTGATTTCAATAATATTTTATGTTGTTCACAATTTTAATAAGACATCAGACGTTACAGAGATGGACAATACAGCCATCACAATATATTCATGAAAACAAAGTATTTGAAGAAGAAAAATCTGGAATATTTTAAAACTTATTGGGGAACCCTTCACAGAGCAGGCAGCAGGGTTCCCCCTAACACTAACATGAAACATAACCTTACAAAAAACATGCGAGCTACATACAATAATTCCTACGGTAGCACAATCCGACTACTATAATGAATGCACGACGAATACTTTATATATAATTAATCTGCTCAAACAGATGGTCACATAAATTCCTAGAATCTACTTGAAAAGACTCAGTTTAAGAAAATAATACGAGACAATTCACTAGTATACTTGTAACTATGCAATAACAATTTTATTATTCTTTGTTGTGTGTGTATATATATATCTCTCAACTTGGGTCTTGCTCCCTTACTACCAAGTTTACCTGAAGTGACCTTTGTTTTTTTACACTCACTGCATACACGTTGGTTGTTTGTTATCAAAATCGTTGCTAGTATGTAATCATAATTATTAATTGGCTAAGAATATTAGGTACTTGATTTTTACTGTATGCATCTCACAACATACACACTTGTATATATCATGACTCATGATGACAAAACAATATAGATGTAAAATTGTTAGTTATTATTCTTACAATATTTTCCCCTTAAAACAATGGCATTAGGTGGCAGTCTCTTCTTTGCTCATTTTGATGGTGGAGTGCTTCATTAGATTTAAATACAAGTAGTTATTTTGCCTTAGAATTGATTCTTTTTCCTCACACATTCACACGTATATATTTGCATTATTTACATGCAACAGTAATAATTACTATTATAATTATGTAAGTATTTATACATACATTAACATTATTATTAGCTCTTACTATTTTAACTGCAAGCTTTTATATAGTAACAACATTCTCCCCTCCTCGTTGTTGAGAACTATATTCACCTCATGATTTCAAGACTTTTACTTCTCCCATTTTTCAACTTTTAACACACGCGTTCCATTTGATCCATGGGTTTAATTTTTTTGTGTAAACAGAGAAATATGTCAGTAAGTATACGTATATGCATATTTTTTATAAAATCATCTCATATCTATACGGATAGACTATATACGTACTGATTTTTACGACTTTCTCCTCTCCCACAAGTTGACTTGACTCTTCCTCTTCTTCACCTATCATATCAACCTTAGAAAATTGCCTTATTACATATATATGTTATGCATGTGATTTGTATTTTGCGTGACATTTCGAATGTTTAAACAAGCTTTCTCCAAGTGTTTGGCTTTCTCCAGTAATTATCATCATACGTTTAATAACACTTTCGTGTGTTCTTAACTTACTTTTTATGGTTGTCTTTTTGTGTGACATTTTGCTTCGTATCGTATATTATTACACCCCTTAAGTATGTATACAGTAGTACTTTTTTTAGGAGTTCCAACAACTATAAAATGTTCGATTGTTCTCATTCATGTAGAATATAACAATAAATGCTTATTCTCAATCCTGCATCTACACAGATATTACACTATACTCAACATGTTTCTTCCAGTCTTTTTGTGTATAAATTCTAATAATTCCTTCGGAATTTGCTGAACTTCTTTTTTTGGCGTACTATTTGTTGATGACGTACTGGTAATGGAGGAACGTACCCACACACGTACATATCTGACGCAACTGGGGATTTCGACACGTTAACAACTTATTTTTATTCTATAAACCGCACACATATTGACAAGAGAACCTTTGACCGCTTCTCGGAATTACAAGCTGGCATTTCAGTGTTTTATGGCCTTTTTTGGGTTGTTGGAGTTTGCTTAGTTATAGTACTTGGTACCGGCTTCTATAAATATGCTGTTCGTAGATAGTATTTTAATATTATGTAATAATGATTATAAGATCACAGTTGTTTTCTGTCTTACCCAATGGATTCAATGTACGACCGACAATCATGTTGCGATTTGTGTTTGTACAGAGATATATATATAGGTATAGTATAAATTACATTTTAATGTTAGATTTCCTTCCAAGTGATCTAGGAAAGGTTTGTACCGCCATGACCGATACTGTGGTAACAACTACACACCGAGCGTCCTTCTTGGTACAAGTGTGTTGGACAATGCGTCGACAAATTCTGTGAACATTATTTCTTTTTTTTGAATTCGCTCATACAAACGGTAGTCATGTAGTAACTGACTTTGAGCTTTTTGTTATCTCTAGTGGTTGTTTCGGTTGAGAGAGTTCTCAACAACGACCCTTAAAATTAAAACTAGTATTTTGTGCGACTTCACAAAAACAAATTAAAGACGCAAAGTTTTCAGTGTGTAGTCCTTGCCACCGTATTACTGTGTGTATTACAATGACTACCACCGTCTCATACATATGTGATGGTAGCTAAATATAATATCATCTGCACCGACCCGGGTATCATTTAGTACATTTGTAATTGGAACCGCGTGAGCTTCCCTTGTCTACACTCACTTTTTACATAGCTTATAAATGGTATTAAATAGTACAGTGTGTTGTGGTGAATCCATTGAGCAGAATAAGGTAAGATATAATGGGAAAACACTAGAGATGTTATCACAGTTGTTCGTAGCAGTTCTTCGTTTGTTTATCATGAGTGCGTAAACGTTATTACAATACTTCACCAAGATTTTCAAACCTCTTGGTATCTTTTATATAGTAGTAGTATTATATATTCTTATAATTACGAAAAAGATTGATTTGCTTTTCGTACAGGCAAGAAGAGAATATAATGAAATTTTTTAGCGGGATTTATTATTACTACTATTAATAATATTAATTATTTTATATACTGCTTTGCATAACTAGTAGGAAAAAAGCTGTAACTGGCTGACACATTACAAGTGACAAGCTTAATTTATGGGCTAGCCTTCAATGTGAAACCTACCAGTAGTATGCAGCGGTAAAATTGTAATTATACTATAATCCTATAAGTACGTGTACATACAATGCAAGTACATTACAATGTAAATAATAATGGATTTATTATTTACAAACTAACAGTTTAGCCTTAGTGAATATTTATATTGTTATTTTAGTCTAGTACATCCATGTACCTAAGTAATTTAATTATATACAAAAACAATTCCATTGTGGCATTCATCGGATTCAGTCGACTGCTGTCATTAATTAATATTCAAACTGTATCAGCTATTGAATAGTAAATAGCAGGCAGAATAAGTAAAATTCGAACTTTTCCGTACGATTTCTCCCCAAGTGAATTTTACACATTGAACCAAAATGTAAATCACCCAATTACAACCAGCCGTATACGTGTCGTATTCCAATCGGCATTACTAAACTTCTCATTACCATTCGTGTACTCTTAAAATTTGCAAGTGCATTACATTACATTTACCTAAACAAAGAAATTATTTCCCTTAATAGCTATGATTACTTAATTAATTAATGTCATTCACGCACTCCTACTAAACATGTACAATTAAAACGGCAGATGCATACAAGAGAATAATAATAGTTACATGGTTGATAAAATAGGGTAAGGTTTCGTCTCTATCGATTGACAGTCCCCTCTTTGTGATGTTAGTTTGTATGATTACCTATAGGATACCTTGGATGGCAGCAAGAGTAGATAATATGTTCGACTAACCTTAATGGTACTGAGATTTGTGAAGAAATTCAAAAGCTATTACATGATACTAAGGATAAAATTATCTGCTTTAAATGTGCAAAACCACACTTTACATTACATAGTCTTACAGGGTTTCTCTATACTGGTTTCCTGTGCTTTTGACAAAAGCCTTTTGTGAACTTACACAAAAGTATACTGCTTCACAATCGCACTGTCAGATGAGCTTGAAAGCTTCGTGAATCGCTATTATTACAAAATTACTAATTGTACAAATGTTACTCAAGTAAACACATGTTGTGAGAAGAGGCTGTAAAGGTGCTAACGCTAACACTGCAACTGTGAAGAAAATAATAAGAACACTGTATTGAATACTACCCTCATTAAGTATTATAGTCTGATTTAAAACTGCATGTACTGTATTACACTAATCGGTGGACATGTCATTAATTACCAGAACACTTTTAATAAATAAGATTAGCTTAGACTACCATACCAAATAACATCGGTTTTAACAATGTATTATTTACTTTGTGATGGCCTTACAATAGTTACAATAATTATTATTTTTCCCCCAAATTATTCCAGAATGGTCACTATTAACCAAGGCTCAAGCAAAAATTATAACCTGGCCTTCCGACAACAACGAAAAGTCCCACTAATTTAATTAAAACCTACTATTTTCATGTGAGGGTATATCAACATGACGGGTTTAACAAATTTCATTCAACAGCATTCTAGAGTAGTAAGTAAATATAAGATCCTGAATGTTGTACACTGTACTGATAAATCAACTTCTGAATCAGATTGATTGGGATAAGAAGGAAGTAATGAAATTACTATTAATACTTTTTATAACCAATGACTATTATGGCGTCATGTGTTCCGACAGCAAACTATGGGGATGTGTATTTCCCGTAGTATCTTATTTAAATTTTAGCTCTATAACACAATCTAAAACAAATATTGCTATATCTCGAAGGGCATTTTCGTATTTTGAGATTAGCAAGCTGATCACAGTACTTTACAGGAATCGTTGTAGAGTCAAAAACATGACATTATGCACGAGCTTTTATAACTTCTTAGCTCCTTTTCATCCTGATCTGATTCACTATTTGAGAGATATGCTGAAGTAGATACTAAATTACTGTAAATCTGTTTAATACATATATCCCCCAAATGGTTCAGAAGTTAAGAAATTTTGAACCACTTTGAAGAAAATGCTATTGAAATATTTTTTGGGAAAAAAGCCCTTTTCTACGGTTTGATTATAAAAAATAACTCAGCTAACATAACAAATATTACGGACTGAACGGACTGGTTTAACTAAGATTAGTTTTGCACATAAATCATCCCAGTGCAATGCAATAAAGAATGCCCCATTTACACATCTTTCATTTCTTAAAATTCAATAACTACACTATATAATATATCTTAATTTAAATCTTATTATTACACTATTATAAAATCCGCAGTGCTCGAATATTAGTTGAAAAATATTTTTTTCGCATAAAATTTTCCATTTTCAGATTAATACGTGACGACACCTCACTCGACTCCTACTTTCCGAATCATGCACAATGTGTACAATATGACGCTGGTCAAAAATGTCTACAGAAGTTTAACCCCGTTTTGTTGAAGAAGCTCAAATTGAAATTCTTCGCAGAGTTGTTAACCTAACCTGTCAACGCAATAGCAGTTTTTAAACATGGGTTTGACAAGTAAAATCATGTAATTTTTCAATGTTCGATAAATATGTCACTGAAGGCTCCATAAACATTACATTACGGTACAAATGTGATTCGCCAAGCGAGTAAAAAATATTATACTTAAAACATCTGAAGCAGCTTGCATTTCAGCAACTGCTTTTGAAAACCCACCAAAAATAATACTACTAATTAATAAGAAATGTTATCCACTGCAGCAATTAAAGTAAGTATCATATATACTTACTGCAAATACAAACATATAGCGGTTATTACAAGGCTCTAATATGTATATACATTGAGATTTTGGTGTTATTCTACCTCATACTTGAGACTCAGTACAGTAAAGTATTATTATCCTGCCAACAACATTACTACCATCTTCAAATGTTGCAATTCACTTAATTCCTTGTTTGTACATTACTGACTTGCGGATAATACGTGGTACGTTTTAGCTTCGTTGTGATTCCCGGAGTAAAAATTGCAATGGGATTTAGTGTCACAACTGTAACGTATGCATTACTCAGTACAAATATTAACGCTCGTACACTATGAAATTATATATACGGTTACTAAATAATATTCTAAATTCTCTATAATCTGCAGATAACAATCTTTATATTAGTATCAATGTTAATACCCTATACAATAGAAACTGCTCTAATTGATTTAAGCAATTTCTGAATTTTTGTAAATTAATTTTTACATGCCAATTTCGAAAAACCTTGTATGTATAATGAAATATAATGATACAATAATAAATTCATGAACAAATAATCAATACGCACTCCACACACACATTATCTCATTTAACTATATCAATTCTAGAATCATAGCGTTACGTAATAATCTTAACGTAGGACACTGTCACTCTCCTTCAACTTCTTTTGGAATCCTACTTAAATGGATGTGTTGCTACTTTCTACACCCTATTGAGAAAATACGATATACAAGTACAATCCAGTAATCATTTACAGATTTTCACAGAAGTTCATTGTCATTTCCCAAAAGTTTTTCCCTTACACGTTAATTTCTTCTATTTGAATGAAAATGTTTAGTAAATTCCCCTTGCCCCATCCCGCTCTAGTACAGTTCTCCAACATTCCCTTGTTTGTTACAGTAATCAACACCCCAAACTAATATACGTATATGATCCTACATAGTCTGAATACCTTAACGTTAATGATTTCCATGAATTATAACTTGTTCTTCAGATTTCAATTACTATTCATACAATGATTTTTCGAGTTTCTTCATAAGATAGTACACAAATACAGGTACAGGACCAATTTCATATGTGGAACGATATCCATTTGTTCCACGTTGGTCTCACAAATTGAGGCATCGATTGAGGCTACTGTATTTTCCTTATTGAAATGCAAAGCGCGAAGGAAATGTTTCTTTTTATCTTAATTACAATTTACAAAATTCAGAGAAACAATATTGACGAGGAAGATTTTCCATTACATGGATTGCTCATATAATGAGTCACAAGGAAGCATTTGTATTCATATACGAACCATAATCACTTTTAAGGTACTCCAGGAAATTGATTTCCTCTCTGCTACTATTTTATACAATCAAGCCTAACATCTTCTTGGGCATGATAACTCCAATGCGGTCGTTATTTACATATTGTTTCAGTCGTTTCTGGTAGCTTTTACAAGTTAGGCTTCGTCTACACAATCCTCCTTAGCTATCAATAGAATTAAGTATTGTAACTACAACGGAATTTCAAAAAGGTAATTAGTAGTACGAAAGGTGCCTGGAAAATTAGCATACAAGTGAAGGAATCTACAATACGGTGTCAAAGAAAATTATTTTAAAAATAAAACCTTACATAATAATTCAAACTTGACAAGTACATGTTATTACCGATCCCTGAAATTTGATGTTTTTTAAAATTATAACATCTGGTGGACATCGCAGGGGTTTGCCTTTATATCATGGACAAATTTTACAATTTACCGTTTGCAGCAGAATAATCACCTTACTGCTGACACATGTCCATAATGAGCTCGACATGACATCTTAAACGATCTCTTCATTCGTTTCGTTAAAATTAGGTTAGCAAAAAATCAGAAAGATATAACATGAACGGGATCGGAAGTGAAACAATGAGAAGTACATACATCCACTTAACAAAAAATACCTGGTATGTTTAAAAGCATATATCATTGCATATGCAATGAATAAAATACAAAAATAACTTTCTCACATTATTGGCGTGAGTTTTGCGTACTGAGATTTACAAAACTTGGTTTCTCAGTCCATGGAAGGTTCCAAGTAATTATATCAGGTCTATCAGTTCTTTAGTCTACCTTCCATTACATTAAGTTTCTTTGTTGGTCTTCTTTTGTTTTGTATATGTATCTATTTACAAACTTTAGCTGGCGGTAAGGAAAATTTGACGACGATGTTCTTGCAATTCCTCGTGAGATATTCCGAGTGAGTAGCGGAATTTGCATTAGAATAAAATTATAAATGCCTCCCACTTTATGACTGCATGAAATGTTACCTTACCAATTAGTACACTCATTCGATTTGTCATCCTTGTAACATTAATTACATTGGATTTGAACAGACGTGCCTTTGTGAATGTATCATATAATGATGCGATGCGATATTATATTTCGTACAGAGTTTCTTAAAAGGTACCTACACACGTGATTCCATTGGCTATAATACATCGAAGTTATAATCATAAAAATTCAATAGAGCTGTTCAACCTCTGATTACACAAGGCTGTACATACTTTACACTTTATGGTCTCGTATCGTTTCGCTATACAGACTTGATAATATTAATTGTTATAATTTGTTAATCCTGTAACGCTATTATTTTGTTTGCTTGGAATGCAGCTACCTCGAGACTCTATATCTTCTCGTTTACATTTACACAGACTTCAAAGTTCACAGTAGTGTAATGGTCTTATTGTTAAGTGTACCACCAGGACAACAGTTGTCACTTACATCTGCTTTATAAGTTTGAGAGGCTTTCCCAGACCGTGACTTAAGACTGGAGAACAGGGACGTTGGAACAAAGTCAAGTTTCAAAAAGTATTAACATCACGCATAACACGTATTCTCAATAAACGCTATAATACTGTATGTTATAAAGAGGCGCTTTCACCTTTTTGTAACGTTGCATAAATGCATCCAGTGTATAACAATGGACATGTGAGACACAAAAATGGAGGACTTGAGTTTCTCCAACAAAACAGCGGGTAACATGTGTAGCTATTACAAAAGTATGTCCACATAAACCTATATTAGTGGTTAATTTTTAACAAAACATATAGGGACAATAACAAGGATGGATTCTGACTTTGTTGTTGACTATGTGCCTGTAAACCATAACTGGAAGTCTCTCAAACTTGAATAGATCAAAAAATATGTATTATACATTGTAAATACTTAATACGTTGGAACAATTGCCCCTGGTGATCACGAATTATGATAAAATGATACTATAAATACTTATAATTTAAACTATAGACGTTCCTTTTGGTGAGAGCTGATTGTTCTGCGTTGTTCTGCGATGCGATGGAGTGTTGATGACGTTGTAAAGAAATTGAAGAGGGACTTTTCCATAAATAAAAATATATAGAGAGAGACTCGGTTACTTACTATAGAGATGGTTAAAAATATATCGATTATTTGTTGCTTCCCACTTTAAGCTGACGGTCTGGCCAAATGCTGACGATCCGCCTCATCTGCTTCAATACACTGCATCGATTTCTTCAATATTTTCTGCAGTGTTGGTGTTCGCTTGAAGGAATTTTCTGAAGCTTTCCACGGACGCCCAAGAGCTTTGCTGATTTCCTACACATTAACAATTTAATTCAGTATGCAGAAACTTTATACATGATACGTTCATATAGAAAATATTAGAACCACGAGTGAACAGATCAGACCACCACCTTTTATTTACTGAGAAGGCTAAAATTTAATACCTGGGACAACTGCGTCATGCTATTATAAACGATCTGAGATTTAGGAATATCCAGCTCAAAGAGCTTTGGTCCCCGGAGTCGCGCGATTCCAATCAGACTTTCGCCAAAATACCGGTACGCTGTAATTCAAAGTATTGCGTTTCTTTCAATGTGACCAATTTTAATTACGGCAAGATTTTAATGCACCTAGTATTCAAGTACTAAAGATTCAAACTTACAAATTTTGATCACACGGAGATGCTGACATCGCCAGGCAGCGAAGATAACAGGATCTAAGAATTCCGTTTCTTCTTCTTCAGGAACACCTTCAAGAATGGAATTCATCCAAATCACGTTTTCATTCACTAATTCAAGATGTTCTAGTGTATTTTCATTCCAACGAATCAGTGAATTGAGGCATGCCATTCGAAGTCCTCGACAGTACAAAGCTCGAAAATGTGTAATGGGCATCGCACGCATAATTAGATTTGATCCTTGGTCCATTGTAACTTCAGAACCAATCAATGTCAATCTAATCTTGCATTCCGGACTGAAAGTAAAAATTTATTAAACTGTAGAGCAACTCTTTCGAGAATATTCATATTAATAAGCTCAATCCGAGGGATGCCTGTTCAAACAAATCTCCCAAGGAATTCATAAAAACTTACTTCTGAGCTACAAAATACGACCACCCTGCGTTCGTCACGAACATGTTAGGCTTAATTGCAACTATGGTCATTTTCTTTAAGCCACCCACTACGTTGTTCATTCCAATTGTAGCCAAAACTTCATCTGTTAAAACGTCATGATCGATGCTCAGCATCTGGAACAAAAATTTTATGTAAGTCATATCAAGAAATTAGCTACCACAACCAATCCCTGATCAAGAAGCTGTTAATACCTGAAGGAAGGCAAAACGACGAATGCCAAAATTAGGATCTAACAGCTGGTCCAACTGCAATGTATTTTCCTGGACTGCATTATCTGGGAAAGTTATACGAAGTGTGGCCAAAAACAAGTTCGATATAGTGTACCAATGGCGAGTATTCTCAGCCAGTGAAGTGTACAAACGATCACTATACGAAGCTAATTTGTTCACCAGCGGAAAACTGAAAGTCTCCAGACAGTTCTTAGTATTCATCACGGCTAGCAGCGGGCTGATCAGATTTCTACATACAAATAATTTAGAGGTTAGACAAGCAAACACCAGAAGTGAAAATTCATGATTCCAATAAATTGTCAAATTAGAAACGCATGAGGTTTCGATTATAATGCATATCAGTAACAAGTACTACCACTAAAACTTTCAGTAGTTAACATTGGATAAATTAAGAAGTAGTAAAAATACAGAAAATATACTAAAGTTATAAATAAATTGAAAATATTTACAGCCATTTTACTCCATATATCTAAGTACACATAGATTAATCCTGGGTGATAACCATAAGTACTTCCTTATGGCTGAACAAAAACCAGGAACAAAAAGCAAGTAACTACTTATTGTTACTGCAGTGGAACAATGATCCGTTCCCTTCTAATTCCCTATTCTAGCCAACTCATCCATAAATAGCCCAACAACCTTTCGTGGAATCGATCGAGGAAAATTATTCCCAAATGACATAAATAATACCAAAAACAATAAGACCTACAATACAAATAAGAACAATAACCAATTGGGCTTGACATAAACCTTCATTCCTAAATAATTCGAGGAATTCCACCAAATTTCCGAAATAAATCAAAACACCTCACAGCTTCAGAAGAGCTTCAAGCAAAAGCAATTCCGGATTCCATTTATATACCCACACTACCAAACTCTAAAAAAAAAGTATTACCAAGAACATTTCCCGACCCCATATAATTACAATTAAACCACACACGTCATCAAACAAATATCCTAAAAACATACACCTCAAACACATCCCACCCATCTACAATATGTTCCAAAAATAAAAACTTCCACCTGTCTCATTAATTCAAAGCCCACAGAAAGTATCCAAGCTTACAGATAACTCCAAGTTAACTCCCCCCCCCAAAAAAAATGCCTCCCATCAAAAAAGAAAATTCTCCCTACCTATAGATTAAGATACGATGAACCACCGAATCCTGGTCAATATTCCTTGGATGGAAGCAATTCCTAACGAGGGAATTATCCGAGAAACGTATCTTCAATGTATGTAGTTTCGGGGAGTCTTCCAAACTTGTGAGGACTTGTTGTGCCAGCTCGAGACAATACTCAACGGATGGGTCAACTTCCAGTTTTAAGCTCTCTAACTTCCAGAAAAACATATCAATCAAAAAATGTATTCTCTCGGGATCCGTGTCATTCTTGAGTGACAAGTTGAGATGTTTGATCAAGGGCACTTGGAAAACTGGACATCTCCAATTTCGACAGGTGGCGGAGGCTGAGAGCCTGTCTGGGCCAGGTAGGAGGCCGTAAATCTTTAATAGAACCACTGTTGGAATGCTCTCCCACTCCATCATACAGAACCGGAACAATTGGGTCACCAGAAAATCCCACTACTGTGATAGTACACCGAGGAAAAATAGCGAGACGGGAATTTCCTGTGGGGACTGACTAAATATTTTTTTTTACAACAACAACAACAACAACAACAAGACTTGACTCATGAGGACCCACAGACGACGTGTGACGGAAGAAGAAAAAGTTGTAAATATCTCGTCAAGAGCAGAACTTTATAAAGTATTTGTGTATCCAAAGACAGTAATAATTATGATTACACCTGCTTCCTAAATCATCTGTTTCACTTGGTCTCTGGTCACCTGTCTGCGTCCAAGTCGTGGTTAGTTAAGTACGTTAAAGGAGATACACAGGAGTAAATATAATTTCTTAGATTATTGTTATTATATTGTTACTTGTTACTTTTTAACGTAGATGTGTTTGTGTGTGTGTGTGTGTGTGTCTGTGTGTGTATAATATACAAGAGAGTTGAGAGTTGGGCAGAAAAAGAGAGATTATTTTTTCACATATGGATGGGATGGGGACAAGAAGGGGAATGACTACGAAATCAAACCATCGGCCAAGAAACAACATCAACGAGCCTCAACGATCAGGCGAAACTCTCTATATATCCCTTCTACTATTAAATCCCTTATCCATATATACTCTAGTTCTAATAACAAGTAGACTAGCTGAGCTTCCCTCCTTTGCTTTTGCTTCCCATTCCCATGTCCCCAGTCGTCTCCAAAATACACTCAGACTTTACTAGCGCTTCTATATATTTTTATCGTCCTTCCATATCCTACCTGGCTATATAGTGCCTTCAAGTATGTATATAGGCACGCGTTCTGCTCGCTCTGCCGTCTCTGCATGGCCTTCAGCAGCTTCAACAGCCTTACTAGCACATCGTTCGTAAACTACTGCCAGTGTGTCCCACTCTCTGATGTTCTCAGCCCTGATTTTTTTATATTAGATCGAAGGAATTAATCCAAGCACTCTCGATATATAATAATAATAATTATTATTATTGTTAACATTGTTAATGTTATTATTATAATGGTTTATTACCAAATATTACCTTACTTATTTTTTTGATTTTATTTTAAAGGAGTTTTTAAGCATCGGAAGTAGTGTTGTTTCTGTGTTTATTGCCGCACTGGAGGTTGTAAAAAAGATTAATACTTCTTATTTATTTAAGTATATTTACCATGTGTATTTACCATATTATAAAAAGTATATTTACCATGTGTCAGCTATGTTATTTTTTGAAAGTTGGCTAAATTTAAAAATTCCCAAGGTCAAGATTGCTCTCAGTGAGTGCTTGCAATCAAATGAGTCAACTAGTAAGAATGCTGAGGCTATAATTAAATAGCTGGAACGTATCAACATACCGTTTGCTCTGGGTCCTTTTCCCCTGTACAAATGCCATGAGTAATAATTATTACTCAGAATTTAAGATTTTCTAAGTTGTGGGTTGGGATATGAGGTTGGGTCATGAACACAGTTTTAGTAATTTTTCGCTTAATAGTGTTATTACATTTACAGATTTGACACAATAGTCGCAGGTAGTAGCGGCCGGAAAACTGAACTATCGTCTTACCGTCGTAATTAATTAGTTATTTGTGATGGAAAACAGCTTGTTTACTGGATCTAGTCTTGCTTTATTGTCAGCTAGCTAGTCCTTGAATAGTTACGCTTCTTCATATGTACATTTTTTGAGGATATAAATTCAGGACTGTTTACACTGGCATCACAGTTATTGGGATTTTACAATCAGCTGACGACCACTGACAACTGCCGGATTTAGTTGGCCGATAGTTCGGGGTTCGCTAGAGGATGGACGCATTTTAGACGTTGTAAAATTCCCTGTCAAAAATAAATGTGTTTATTAATGTGGATGTTTATATGTCCAGAGGTGAAATGCCCAGTTTATTTAAGCTGTCCCAGCCGGTTTAAGAAGTATAAAAATAGTGAGGCTAAGAAAAATTTTCGGGAAGAAAACAATAATTCCTTGTATCTTTTACATTACTTATTAATTCCGTCTGGGTTTGAACCATACGAATATATTGAAGGAGCTGAGTAAGTTAAAATCATAGGGAAGAACTTGACTAGACTGTGATGGCTATATGATGGTTATACTCCTCAGTGCTATACCTCTCAGTATAAGGGGAATGGGAGGAGTAGCCATAATAGGATTAATTTACACCGCTGTATAATCCCTTTTACATTTTACATTTTGCATTTTTAAACCCAATGGCTTCCACGAATTCCTTACGCTCATTTAGGACTATAAAATACAACAGTGGAATACGGGAACATGCGTCGTTAATAATATCCGAGCAATTTCTTGAAACAATAATGTAAGAAATGTAAACATAAGGAATGGTTCACGTGTACGCTGCAGTAACAAAGAATTTTTTTGAATTATAGGAGCAATGGGCAATCATTTTCAATTAGTTTGTTTTTGCTTACTTAATAATTTACGTGGTTGTATTCCCAGGAAGTTATACCACTTGCTACAGTAAATAGTTGGAACATCAAACCTCATTGACAGGAAGTTTAATTTTAGCCCAGATTTTGTTTACTGGTTCATATTAATAAATAATAAAAGACAAATAACTTTAATCTGGTAAGTTCAGATCATATGAGTTAATTTCAACCCACACTTTCATGGTAAGACAACGGCAGTCGGATCTTCAACCGACGATTGTCGGCCGTCTCAACGAAATTCCAGTAATAGTGACGCAGTCAAATTCTGTATACATTATGCGAACGCACAGGGTTGCATAAATAAAAATGCCTTAAATTCCTGTTTTTAACTAAAAATCCCCAAAATGCCTAAAATATTCTCACAATGCATTGTCCTTATGTAGGAAATTTTGTACTAGAATTTTAGAAATTAAAAATAACAATACCGCACATATTTTGTTTTATTTTGATGCTCGTTAATAGACTAATTCACGAGTTTTTCAAAATGCTTTCTGCTAGGTCACTCAAGTGACAATTGTGGGCATGACTAGTAAACGCAAAGAGCAGGGCTGGGAGAAAATTTGTCTCACGAGCGAAAGTGAGGCAGAATCGGAGGAGGAATTACGGATGTGTTAATTTTATTGTACTAATCTGGAGGGCCGTTATAAAATTTCAGAACACAGCGTCACAAACAGCAAAGTTTGTGACGACTTCTTCAAATCGTACATGTCACTAGCCTAAGCCAAAAATAATGGAGATAGTAGTCAAAAATTTGGCTAAGATTTTTATACAAGGAAAAATTGTTTTACTAATTTACCTTATGAAGCGATTAATAACCAACCGATGATTTTCTATGCATTTTTTCCACAAATATCGTCCACTTACTCAGTTGACACATGCAAAGTGTCAAGGTGGCTGAAGCTCCACCTGTGGAAAGGGCACGATGCCGAAAATGTCTGCTACAGGCTGAAAATTCCTAAAATGCCCGAAATGCCGTAGATAATTACCCAAAATGCCATAAAATGCAAATGCCTTAAATTCACGGCATTTTGAGTGGTGCAACCCTGCACCTGCCTTCCAAATACTTTTTACTTTATCCACCATATACATATTCCAGATATGACTCTGTTGTCGTACCCAACCCATATGAACCCATTGTCAGAACTATAGTACTAAATGTATACATACGTTCAGTGTTATGTATACACAATACAAACCTTAGCAATTTTTGACTTGATGTTTATACCGATGTGGATTGTAGATTGCTGAAATAGAGTGCTAGTTCCTTACTTCAGTACTATCACGTATACCCATTCTATGCCCATAGTTATTTTGTGGCCGTGAACGGCTACGGCTGCCTCATGCAATTCAGCATTGAGCTTATAGGCACACTCTTTTCCTGCTCTCTCTCTCTCTCTCGCTCTCTCTCTCTCTTTCGTCCAAATTACCTCCTCAAACCAAAGGGTGCTCAAAATTTCTTTGCCTATATTTCAGCCCCGGAAAAATTTCCCATACTGAAAATAGCTCCTTCAAAAGACTTCCTTAGATTTATCCCACCATCTAGTCTTAATCCAAAGGAATTACAACCAAGTTCCAAGCCGAGCGAACAAAATTCAAGAGTTACTTCGCAAGCCCGTTGCGGCACCCTGTACTCAAAATATTCGTACCCTGTATTATTTGTTTGTTTACATTTGCGTCTGTTGCCAAATGGGTCAATCGTTTCAACTTTAAATTCAGTCCTTAGCATACACGCTAAAGGATTTCGTATCGAATTCCCTTAAATATACAGAAATTAGTTGCAAATTCCAAAAGGATTTTGTAATATCCTAGCAAATGGGAGCCAATGAGCAAGCTACAGATATTACAGTATTAAATATATGCACTTATCCCATATAGCTTCTGCATACGTCAAATAAAAATCAGAATAGCAGTAATTTTCTGAGGCCTTTTATGTCTCTTGTGTATGCTACACTGACTTTAACGCTGGCATACTTTACGCTAGTTAATTTTAAATCGGAATGTCTTTCCAGGAGGGCCTTTGACTATTGTTAGTTTATTATCTATTGGTTTTGTCAGCACGTAGACACATGCATTGAGGATTGTCTTAATTAGAAGTGAAGCTACATGCAAGGAAGTAATATAATGTTCCCAGCGTCCCAGCACTTCATGGCTTCTATTTGATAGGGATATTTCACCTTTAGATTTCTTACAAATGACGTCTATGTTATGCAGAGCTCTTTCTATAAGCAAGTCTATCTATGGCTCATGCCCCATTACCGTAGAAACTTCGTTACATAAGACTTTTCTATGACCCTATAGCCCTACATCAAACTATGCTTATAAGGATGGTTAACACTAATAGTTTCTCTAAAAATGTAAAATAAATAGAGTACGCTATAATCAAATTTCCCTGTGGACATGCCTATATGCATAAGTGGATGACTCTCATTGTTGGACTACTCTTGGAATTTTTGTGAATCCTTCTCTGACTGTGAATTGTAGAAAATAGCTCCTGAGCTGAAGCACAGTCCACTGCCCAAATGACCAAGACCAAAGCACATATTTGAGAGAAACGAAATCCCCGTGATAATATAATATAATATAATACTACAAGAGGGGGGAATACCAGTCCCAGGAATGTTACAGGAAAAAGTAACAAATTGCAGCACACGGAGAGCTCACAATCAGTAAATAATGTTGGTGTTGGTAATGTGCCCATGGTCTAGTTTTTCGTTGCTAGAACGTTGACTGCCACCTGATAGGAAAACACAAGTTAGGAGTAAGGACTCTGATAATGTGAAGTGAATAACATGCAATGTGTTTTAGAAAATGCATAGTTAGTACTTTTATCTGATGGGGTTCGTTTCCCTTTGACGCTGATCCTCTGAAGGTTTGTTTCATTGCAAGTTACAAAATAGGTATGTGATTCCCATGTCCTAGGCTTTCTTCCTATATAGGTATTATGGGTCTCTGCTCTTTCCGTACTGGCTCTAGTGCTGATTCAGCAGTGACATGTGGAAGTTGTTCAGACATTGTGATTAAAAGCTACATCAACTCAATGAGGATACAAGTCAGAGATATTAAATAATTTGCAGAAGCTATAATTTGGCGAGTTTCTCATTTCCAATACCTGTGTGAGCAAGTCATTGTCAGCAAAGGCCACAGAAGGAACCTTGGACTGGGATATAACTTATGGGTAGCTTTTTCCCTTAGCGCTGTACATACTCCTTGGAGAGGGTATATAATGTCACTCTCATAGGGGCTAATCAGTGTGGCTTCTGTGGCTCGTAGTAAAGTAAAGCACTGATGACCATGTCTCTCACCCCTTTCATTTTTATTGTGGACTACTACAAGGGACTTCCATCTCACTTCCGCCAAGTTGTATCCATTGAGCATTAGCATTTTGGCATTTTTGCTTAATGTCTCGCAATATTATTTCGAAGATTAGACTCAAGCACTCAGCTAGACATACATATGTAATTATGTAGGTCCACACCTGATATTTACGAATCTGGCTAATTACCATCAAATGAAGCAGGACTAGAGGGACAGATGTGCTGGGGACTTTGTTGACTCTAGGAGCCAAGAAACGAATACTTTTCTAATATGTAATTATAGATATAGTAAGAGCATTTTCCTATCAATCTCTCGAGACTTGAATGTGTACATGCTATGTAGCCCATATACTTATCCCAGGAAAAGTCATAGATCATGTTCGCATGTGAACTGTGTAAGTACTTATGGAGTTCAGAGAACATTTGCACTACATTTTATGTCTTTGGGAGTTTAAGTCATAACGTGAGGAACAATAAGGAATCAAGCGGACTATGGGGTACCCATGAACGGTAATTACTGTGAAGTAAGTAAAGGGCGAAAGTGGTCTCTATAACAAACAAGCAGTACAATTTATCACTTTTCTTTTGATCAAACTCTCAAAATGATTAAGGGTAGACACATAGTTTACTTATTACTGTTCCATGAATCAGAAAACGTTTCGGGGGAAGTTGGGCATAGAAAAGATTGTAGTGTGTATCATTGCATTAGTGTATCTAGTATCTACGCATCTGCTATTTAATGCAATCGGAATCTTGAAAGAAGGTCAAACGACTTTCATGAACTTTTGACACATGTTATGTAAATATATGCTTATCGAGAGATAAACTTTATTTATATTTTTCTGCAGAACATCTCGCTTGTGGCTTCGAAGGCTTTAATTTAGATTCAGATATTCCTTGCCGACCTTCAGTAAAAGCGTCAATTTATTAATACCGTTCATTCATCTATATACGTATTTATGACTTGTCTGTGTTGAGAACAGAGCCCTCGTTTATATTTTTTCTTATACACAAGTTTGTTTTTGTGCTGAGGTTTTTCTTTTTTTTTTAATTTTATTTTGCCACATATGAAAGGTAAAGGTTACACTTGGACGCACTTACTATATAGCAATTCACTATTGTAGTAATAAGAAAGATTAATTCAATTCGTCTGCCTTCAATGCTTTTTCAGCAATTTCCCATTGACTGAGGGTTAATTTGCGGAGATAGCGATCCAAAGCATGATCCTTTTTGTTGAGACCAGCCCTGTAGGTTTCCACATCTCTGTAATAAGCATCAGGATTCTCAAAGGCACAGCAAATATTTTGCTCTTCCTTGTTTCTCCTTCTAATTGCATCATCCATCTTTGTCTTCACGTCTGTGAGATGATACCGACGTGAGTAAGACTCCTTGACTTTTAAGGAAAGTTCTTTGGAGCTGTAGAGAGAGGAAAAGAGGGAAGAATTTCAGGCATTTTAAGCTCATGCAATTTCAATCAAATTAGATCTCTCTTTGGGGATATTTACTAAATACCTATGGATGTTCCCTGCTCTTAAAATTGATGAAGTGCTTTTACGTGCTGATATTCACGCATATTGCAGAAACTGCTCTGACAATCTTCTGGTCTTATCTTAGTAATATGTAGTCTACCGTTGCTATATAAGAGACCCTCTTGTAAGAAGAGCCTCTTATAGAACATGGGACAAAAGGAATATTTTTGGATACATTACCCTTTGATATCACATTCAACATTGGTTTTTCTCCTTCTAAGATAACGTACAAAAATTATGAGAGTCAATGCTACCTTTAGGGAACTCTTACAGACAGAGTGTACTGTAGTATTGGCGAATGTCCGTAAGTATGTCCAATATAATTCCCTAAAGATATCCGACGTCCGTGAATGCATATATGCCATTTGCTAAGAAACAACAATGAGCTCTTTCAATTATCTCTGAGAGAAATTAGAGAGAATTGAGAGTCCGTAGATTTAAATGTAAAGTAAACAGATATGTCTGGTCAGTGTATTGAAATGGGGAAAAGATGTGATCTCTGATTGCACTGTAGGCACTCAAGTGTTCGGAAATGAGAAGCTCTTTGTGAGTTCGACGTGCTCATTTTCCCTCTTAGCAGACGATACACATGACGGAATTTTAGGATAGGAGTAATTTCTTTTATATTGAAATATCTTACTGCGTCCTGAAGTATGAGCGCTCGTCAGTAATTGAAGCCAATCTTTTGAGCAAGTCCTTGTAAACTTCAGTCAAGTTCTCCATCCGCTGGTCACACATCTCGATGGACTTGAGAGTGGATTCATTCCCTTTCTCCAGTCGGGCCGTCTGGTCATGTTTGATTTTACTTCTTAAGAAGGACGGCTTGAGCTTCTTCATGATCTTGTTGGCTCGATATGCCCCATCTTCATAGCGCTCTATTTCCGACCTCATGAACTTATTGTGATCAAATAATTCCTCGTACCTGTCCCGCATCATAATGATCACATTCAAATTGTTCATGGTCATGTCATTGTAGTAGTCTTGGATCATGACGAACATGTCGTCGTTCAGTTTACAGCTGGAGAACAGCATCTCATTCATGATTTCTTCCCCTTCCAAACTATCCGTCTTGGTGATCATCTCACAGTCCTTGAGAGCTTGCTGGACTTTTTTGACACAGTCCTTGGAAAATTTTTCCATATCACTTTTCATCTCTGCCATGTGGGAGTCCAGATCATTCAGCTCTTCTTTGGTTTCATCCAGTTTTTTTAAAAACTCAATTTCCCGTTGATCTTGCAAGTCCAGCTGCTCGTCAATGGAAACGCAAGCATTTTGCCATATCCTGTCAGCATGACTGTTGAGGTTTTTCCGACGAAGCTCATCGGACATGTCCATCCTGGCTTTCCGAAGTTCCACTTCGTAACGGAAATGCTTTGCCTCCTGACCTTTCACGATCGCCATCTCTTCTGTGTCTTGCATCAGTCGGTTGTTTTGAGCAGTTTGAGCTTCGATTTGTGACTGGAATATTTTTCTCAATCGTTTAGAAGGACTAAAACTATAGTGGGAAATAATATGCGAGGATTAGCTGAGAAGAATTTGTGGGCTCAAGTTGACTCACGGTTAGTTCTCTGTGACGGGCCAAGTACAACTGGGTCAGGTCATACAGGAAATCCCGCTCCAGTTGATACCGAATGCGCTCACTTCGCTGAAGTGTCACTTGCTCCTTGAGTTTTTCGGCTGCAAATTGTAACTCGTCCCTTCTCATTGACAGGATATATGTTCCATCGACCATGATCCCCCCGTACTTTTTTTCAAGTTTTAGCTGCTTCTTACTTTTTTTCTTTTCTCCCTTTTTACCCTTCTTATCATCTTTCTTCCCTTTCCCAGGCTTCCCTTTAGAGGCTGGCTTCCCCTTTGCTTGCTTCTTGGGTCCCATGCTCACGGTTTACTTCTCAATTCCAACGTAATTTCAGAATAAGGACGTTTTATGGGGAAATGAGTAATTATTTACGAGAGAGCAAAATACGCACGGGAAATGATACTTCAACATTTTACACACACATATAAGGTCATATGTAAAGTTTTATTTAAAAACTGATACAGGGCAGGTATTTCCACTTCCACATCCACACAGGGCTTATTGATATCAAGGTAGGAGGTTTAATCTTACAAAATGAACACAAACGCTAGATCTAGATGACTAGATCTTTTTTTATATTAAATGGGAATAAACCCCGAAAAACAACTCATTGAATTAGTAATAATTACTGTGATTAAGGTTGGTTATTCGAATCCACGTATGTACATACATAACATGTAAACCAGCTTGGTACGTATATGTGTATAAAGTATCCGTGCTTTTTAGAGCCCGTTTTTCTCCTTTAAGGTTTGTAAATGTGACTTGTTCAGCAGTCCTGCGTGCTTGTGACTTGAGCAGTACCTTTAAAATGTCTCATTGTATTCTGAAGAAAAATATATTTTAAATAAAGCACAGGGCTTTTACTAGTAATTAATTATTTCTAATTTATTAAAATTTTGAAAATTATATTTTTTATAAAAACAATAATAATTGCTAACAGCGGCGTATTTCTTTTTGTAACAACGGCAGCCGTCGCAGGTCAACGGCCTCCCCCGAACTGTGGCAATAAGTCCAGGAGACCCGGATCATGGCCACGTTTGGTTGCTAGAACCACATGTCCTAGCTGCCACCAGCATCTCCAATGATGGTCATCGCGGGTCACTTGGAAGCTCACGTCCGGAAGCTCAAACCGGCATTCAACATACATAGGTCCCCTGAC
Source organism: Allacma fusca (assembly GCA_947179485.1). Lineage (NCBI taxonomy): Eukaryota > Metazoa > Arthropoda > Collembola > Symphypleona > Sminthuridae > Allacma > Allacma fusca. The sequence goes on along the minus strand of OX359250.1, from coordinate 41,995,915 downwards.
TGCCCTCAGCCCGGGAGCTCTCCCAGGACACGCCCTGCTACCTCCGCAGCTTAAGACTGACAATGAGGGTCATGTATTCTGGCTGTTCTGTACCTTGTTTTTATAGGGGTAAGACTGTTGTCTTGGAAACATGTAATAATTCTATAGGTACGAGGAGTGGAAGGCCATATATATAAATAATTATTGTAGACTTGGATGTACCTTATGTGTCCTTAATGCGTTCTTATGTACTCCTCACTCAAAATGCTAAAATAGTTTGGTGCTGGAGGGCCATCCTTTTTGCTAAATTTCTTTTTAATATGGAAGTTTGTTACCAGTAACTGGTGAAGAAAATTCTTGCTGTTAGTAGTTTTTAAAGAAACGACAAAGATGGAAAGTTCCGTTCCAACACTTCTTGTATCGTAAGTCAGAGTAATGTTCATACTGTAAAAATATTATTAGGATTTTTAAACTCAAGAATTAAGCTGATAATAATAATTTCCACTATATTTTACCCAATCTAGTATATATGATACCATTGATAGTCATGTTTTCAAAATAAATTGTGAACAGTGCAAGGAGCCATATTTTTGATACTATTCATATATGTATATGTGTTGCAAAAGATGCAAAAGATGTTGCAGAAAATGTCTTTTTATTGTTAGTGCTATTGAAACTGTAGGTGGTGGGAACAAAGTCACTAGTCTCTAAAGCACTAGTCTTGGTCCGGATCATCATCATCTAACTCTTTATCACTCTCCTCTTCGGACTGAGTGAAACATTCCTGAAGTTCCTGGAAAATTTCATTGACTGTCACACAGGCGGCATCAAAAGTTTTAGCAGCTGTTTCTGTCATTTCTGACGCTGCATTTTCCACCTCCATAGCTTTAATACCGATGATATCACAAAATTCCTGAGGTATAGGGATCGGAATTTTCCACGGATCACTTTTATCATAAACCACCATCTTCTCTTTTGCCTCGTCCTCCTCCTCCTCTTCTGCAGAGTCAAAATTAGTAGCTTTGTCCGTAATTTCCTGTTGAGATTCCTCTACAGACACTGAAGATGATCCGGTTGCGGTGTCCGTGAGGGATTTTATTGAGCCCTTCTCATGGCCAGGCTTGACCTCAACCTCTTTGTCTTTCTTCTGGTGACTTTCAGATTTTGCTGGTAAGATTCCTTGGGACTGATTAGATTTATCCTCTGCACTTGTGCGACGCTCACCCAGTAGTTCTGATTCTGATATAGACTTTACTTTCATGTCCATCGCTTCGTTGTACTGCTCGGACAGAGTCTTCTCTGACTCGGACTTGACTACTGACTTCCTAGTCTCTCTGCTAACAACTGTAATCACAGATTGCTTTCTCGATAAGTCTTCGTTTCCGTGGGAACGCGTCGGTTTATCCTTCTCTTCCCCATCATTTTCACTGTCCGCAGCCACTGAATCCATCTTTGCTTTCTCCTTCTGTAGAACTAGCTCGACGGCAGATGCTATAATTTGCTCTACGGCGCAGTAACTTGCCCCAACTATGTCAGCGCCCTCTTGAAATCTTTTAGTCAATTCTGGGCCAATGATGTCCAAAACCTCCTGGACCATGCCTTTGGAATTGAGGACGGCGTTTGTTATTTGCGTAGCTACAGAGTAGTAGCGTCCATGTAGATCCACCATCTGTCGCTGCATATTCTCTCGTTTAACTTGTGGGAAGAGGAAGCTGTGGACCAAATCTGCAGCTATTTCATCCTTGTCCTGATCTTTGATGCTGTAAGTCAAAAAACGAATGGCCTCAATGCATATATACATACTTCCTAGTTCTGTTTTCACAGGTTTTGATTCAAAAATATTTGTACTAGCTATTGTTTAGCTACTAACTTCTTCTCAAGAAGATATGCAGCATCATTTACTGTTTTAGCAAGCTGTTGAACATGTTTACGAGCTCCTTCATCAGCTGTCCGATTTATGGACTCTAAATAGATGTCTTCCAAATACATGTCAACAGTCTGCTGATGAATTCCAATAACCTATTTGAAAAACCATGTCAAAAAAAGTCAGCTTTTGGATCCTTGTCTAATGGCTTGATTCGTGGGGAAAAGTCGTGAAGGAAAAATTAATTGTAGGTCTGTTGATAATAAATTAGAGTAATAATCTGTGTAGTTACTTGACGCCAAATCTCATCATTAGCTCTCATACAGTCCTCTTCCTTCTGTCGCGTACCGGCCTCCGACGCCTCCAACATACGCCTCTCTCTTTCTGCCAACAGGATCAGCGAGTGTATCTTCCTCTCATCAAGCAAGCGAGTCATTTCTTTCTCCAGGAAATTCATCATATGTGAAAGGACTTCGCCTTCAACTTGTTCCAGTAATTCCTTCATGTCATCTCCCTACAAATACATTCTCGAATTACTAAAGTTTTTGTATTCATAAGTGTGTATACCTACCTCCAGCCAGTATTAATAGCATAATCAGGATTTCACTAATGGCCAGAAAAAATCACCTGAGAAACTGCAGCATCCTGTTCCTGCTGTTGCTGTCGAAGAGCTATTTTTTCACCTATAGGTTGCAGTGACCCAAATGGATCTGTTTCATAGGCAGCCTTCAACTGCAGAACGGTCTCCATGTTGTTTTGAGCCTCTTGACGAAGCTAAAATATATTTGAGTTACAAGAAAATTATACAGACGGAGTTGTTCCTCTTATAAAAACTAAGTCACTATGCAATTCAAAAACTATCACATCATGTATATCTTACCAGTGACTGAACTGCTCTCCCTCGTATTAAAGTCTGCAAAATAACAATAGATTCTTCGTCGTCCTCATCTTCATCACACACCAACTCCTCTTCTGGAGTTGAGAGTCTTCGGACACTTTTCATGATCATTGAGTTAAGCATCTCATCATCTCCAGATTTTTCTTTTGGCTTGCAAATATCTGTAAAAGTAGAATGTCGCGGAAGCTACAGTCAGTATTATTACAACAGTAGTTATGATATCCCTAGAAGGTCCGCTTGCGTAAAAATGAGCATTTGTTAATCTGTTATAGTTGATACGCCTAAACTCCGGTCATATACGAACATTCTGTCCATCCAAGTGAGCCTTTACTTAAATGTATCGAATGCAATAAAAAAATGTGTGCAAAGTATTACAGATTCTGCAAATGCTCACCTTTGCTTTTTCCCCAACAACACATATTTTTATGAAATAACTAAATACTAAGTTACTGCACATAATCCCATTACCCCGGAAGGCTTCAAAACATTCGCCTAATTCCTTCTCTAGCATTTGAGTTCTCCGGTTAGGCTTCAGCTTCTTGATTCTCTTTGAAAAGTCATTCATGTCAAAGGTCAAGTGCTTGGCTACGAACGAGTCCATATCCGTGAGGTAAGAGAGAGCTGTAAAAGTTACGAGGGTCACGTTCATGTGCCTCATTACACGTTCAATATATTATCGATAATTGCTATTAATCGTCCGTTTCATCAGATCAATTTATTTTAATCTCACTTTCATAGTCCCGATGAACAGTAAACTGATAATCAGGGACAGACCCCAGCTGATCAACATTGAGTCCATTCCGTGCTAGTGGGGCATAAATAAATGACTCCATGTCAATATAATCGAGAATGATATCCCTCTTGAATGTCCTCTTCCCTTGCCGGTACTTTCTTTCAAGTTTCCGAAGCTCTGTAAAATACGAAAATTAACATTCGGGTAATAAATAAAGGAAAAATACTGTTGGCTTCGAAGTGACTACAGAAAATGCACTTACGTCTCAAATACTGGAGTTTAATTTTATTCAATTTTTCATTGTTTTCGTGTTTCTTCTTCAGAAATATTTTCTCCAACCTGGAAGTTTGATCTCGAGCCATTCTAGATTTCATTTCGGTCAATTGCCTTGAAACTACTTCCCACTTGAGAGCACGAATTTTTTCTAGTTCTTTTTCTCGGTCTTGCCACTGCTGGGCCTCGAGTTTTTCCATAAGCCTGACCCGCTGCACAAAATCTTCCCGTTTATTTGGCATCCTGTCGTTCATCTCAATTAGTCGACGTGTCAGGGCTCGCTCTATGTTGACAATGTCGTCCAACGTTGCTGGCAGACCCTTGCCTTCAATGTATTCGGGAGTTGTATTATTTATGTCTCCAATTTTACTTACTTGTACAGAACTATTAGTCTCATCACGAGGCTCTACTTGACAAGAGCCATTTTAAAATAGACATCTTACCCCAGGTCATTTTTATAAGCGCTAGCACTTTGGGGTAGTCATCAGGATGGGGTAAGGAAAATGGAGGTGAGTACGGGTCTGTTTGGGTCTCAATTTCCCTAAAATCTGTTTGTGTTCCTCGCGACTTGAGAGTTACCACATCCGTTGATTTCGCTGGAATTGTTTTAAGATTTTTAATATCTCGAGTCAAGTGATAATTCCCCATATTTCCTACTGCTGGGACGTACCTACAAATTATTACTTATCTTTCAACTGTGCTTTATCAATGAATACATACATGAATTGATGGATGCATATACTCAGGGAAAGCAATTGAATTACTCACTTGATGAAGTATTTTGCCCGGTCTGCCCCTACAACATCATCTTGCTGGTTATACGGAGGACCACATTCCATGGGGTAAACAGGAACACTGAATTGATGAAATGAGTGGCAATACATAATAGCGTGGGTAATTTTTTAATTTTTACTCTCACTACGAACTGCACTCACAAATTCTCTGAAACATACAACACTTACCCCGAAATATCATAGTCTTGTAAAAATTTCTTCATATAGTCAGGCTCATTGGGTTTCAAACAAGCCTTCACTCTTACATCTGTTCTAATATCGCTAAACATGGCCGGATAATTGGGTTGAAGTTTCTAGGAAATCGAAAGATTGGTAAAATTAGGATCAAATCATGTACACAATGAAATCTCAACGTATAAAACTGCATTTTATCTTATTCTGCCTAAACGTATTTACGCCTATACATATTTTTAGTAGATGTAACATGTAACAATTGTTTCAACATTACCAGTTTGCTGTCCCCAAATTTAGTAGCATCTAGTGCTGTTTTGTAAAAGTCAACCTTTGATGGTATGAAGTAGACGGGGTCTGGTTAAAAAAAAGTACTTGTGATCATATTTACAGCTCTGAGAGTGAAGGGAGCAATAGCGTTTAGCTTCCATCACATGACAATGGTTAAGATTCTGTTCTGTGACACGAGTGTGACACAGGTCATGTAAAAAAGTATTTACCATAAATGAAATCCAAAGGTCGACTCTTCCGAACAAACCGACGGTTCGGCGGAACTTTGAAGGTGTTCATTTTTATAGTTATTTCAGAACTTTCAGTAGTCCGTGTCCGTAGTCAGGTTCAGTGTTTATTCTTATTCCTATTGATTCTATGGGGCAACTGAAACACAGCAACAAAACTACAACCGCAGAACGGTTACGCTACTGCGTTATAGTCGACGGTGATTTATACTAATGAATCAATCTTCCATTTAGTTGTTACACACACAAAATAAATTGCTTCAGTGCTCTATGTGGGATTTTTTGGACTAAATTTTGCTGAAATTAAAAAAAAGCACTTCCTATGAAGATACATATACTTGCGTACATTTATAATGAGCATGAGCAAATGTTACCTGTTTTTTTATTTCACAGTTCGTGAGGGCACTAGGTTATGTTTTTGTAATAGGAACTGATGTCAAAATATATGTGCATTATTTGTGAGAAACTCACAACAACTCATTGAACAACTACAACTGTTTTACAACAACAAAGACTTCGAGTTGTAATTTGTAACACCTTTTGAGCATTTGACGTAATTATGTTCGAGACTCGTTAAGGTGAGGTAAGAAGGCTGGAACTAGACAGGAATGGAGATTTATTGCTTAAAATTAATTCCCATCATACGGGATAACAGTAATTCTGAGACCCCAGTAATAATATTACGTGCTGCTGTACTCAGATAGTAAGTTTCAGTTCGGAAATTCGCACGTTGAAGATATTCGGTGAAATGGGAAAAATTGTCTCTGTCAGTTAATTTAAAATGATTTATATCTATTCGCCCTGGAATCCATTGGCAACGCCAATTCATTGATTTACCATGAGTTTCTGGCACAGCACCATACTTACATGGAATTAGTGCAATGGTATGCCCCCATCCAAAATGCCACAAGAACATGCAATGTTATTACAGGAAAAAGTTCGCGTTTTGTCAGTGTGGTCGCAGATAAATAAAAACTCGGCCTTTGAGCTTAAAAGTGACAAAGTTAGGAAACACCATCATCGTTGTGTAAAAGAGATTGCTTCTTCTTACCCCAAAATGCATTGAAGGGAAATTCATAACAACGATTTGACTCATGCTAGTTCTAACTTACGAGAATCCTTCTCAAACGCGGAAATTCCGAGAAAAACTATGTACTTAAGGCATTTTAAAGGGTTTCATTTTTGGCAGAAACGTGATCAACGGGGCAAGTATTTTGGTCATTTTTATGCTTTCAATTCCCCACCCTATTTTCAAATAATAATCTGCTATTATCACTACCATATTTTTCATTGTATGCTCAGATGACGTCCACAAAACACGGCATAATTTATCCTTATTTTCCCAGCGTTCGTGAGTATTGTTCATCCATCATAATTTTTGACATTTCCTGTAGTATCTTATGCTGGATTTTAATATCTTTAAGTTTACAAAACCGTTTTCCCCTGGTACCAAACACAAAAGCCTAACTAGAGCAATTGGATTTTACATCATGGAAATATAGTGAGATTATTCCTGATGAAACAAAACTTGACTATAAATTATGATTGCGGAGCAGTTGTGGGTAGCATTGCCCACCTTTGAAAATTTATTTTAAATCAGACATCAGACCATGAACTACAATCTTGCAATGAATAACAAAATAATAACACAATCCTGTAACCTCCAAACACAAAACAAGCGCTTACTAATTACATCCAAAATAATACTTTTTTATGTACTTTTCGAACGTCCGAAAAACGGAATTCGTATTTTGACTGAGGGACGACGCGGAAGCCCAAAAATGTGTCTCACAGGATTTAATTTGAGAATAATATTAAGTATTAGGGCGGCCACGCTTGATGACAGCCAGTACAAGGATACAGCCTGAATTAAAAGAATAAACATGGAATAATGACATATTTAGGCAGATATTGAACAGTACTAAGAACGTCTATTACCGCAGGAACGTAGGTCGCAAGTAGTCCTGTTCCTATTATTATTCCACGAAAACACCAGGGAACAATTTTCTGAGCTGTGGTCTTAGGTACAGTTACTTTCCCTGATGAATGAATTTGCATGTTTATTAAGTTCACCAAAACGAACAATCCTGGTAAAAGAAATGGGTCAGGAGATACCAGACTTTCCAACCAACCAGGATTTTCCACTGCCATTTGCATGTACCTGTAGTGCTGCTCTGTTGTATCTAAAAAATCGTGTAACTTGCGATAGATCAATATAGAAAAAGTACCTAACATACGTACTTTCTCCTTTAGGAACGCATGCAATGTGGTTATCAATATAAGGCGTATCATACTATGGAACGTGATTTATGAAATATAACTCAAAATAAAAAAGGTTTCCACAGCTTGGCTTTTGCAGAGATCAAAAACAACTTAGAGAACTTGGTTTTCAGCACCATTTTAAAGATTTTACTTTTAGAAGTTGCTAATCTGCACTCGTTGCTAATCAGTAAACACAGCTTAACAACGACAGACAAGCATGCATTCCTTCACTGGAACACCTGTCCCGGGAATTTTTCTTCAAGTAGTTGAAACATCCGCACATTCATATTGAAAGAATCATTAAAACGCTAAAGTAAATGTCTCATTTTATATAAATGTAGAAGTTTGCTTACAGTAGTTAGAATATTTGGTGTTGAACAGTAGTTTGACTGAATTTCCTTATAATAATATTCAAGCTTGGCCGTAGCTTTTGTTATCTAAATTACATTTGAAAAAAATCTACGTGCAGGGGAATATTGAAATAGAGGAAACGGTTTCCGACCTTTCCAAAAGCATACAATGTCATCCATCCCCATAACTTACAATTAATACTGACATACAAGTGATGTCGACTCCACCAAATATGATTATTTCTAATCGTATTTGATGTAACGTTTTTGAAATAGTTAGATTTCCTTTCATGTAATAAAATTCATAATACGAAAATATTTAACTACCACCCTGAGAAACTACAAAATAAATCGTTGGAAAAGAAGTATGATAAGCTTCATTTGATTACCCATTCGAAAAATTTATTACAAAAGATTATATTTTGTTTATCAGTACCAGGTAGATTGGTTGGCAGCAGACAGGCGATGTTCCTTATGGCACTCGAAACAGCAAGCCACACTGGTAATTGTAATATGGGAAGTGCGAGCGCTCGTTTAGGATGACAATTGTATTCCACTAAAAGTTTATTGTAGTGTTTTTTAAACTGTAGAAAAAATAAATATGAATTAACCAAAAATGCTTCAAGTAAAATGCAACATACAAAATGTAACGAAACTTCAATTGTCCGTTACGGTAATGCCTACCGATTTTTTAAATTCAAAATTAGCTTTCTTGTCATCCCAATTATAAAGCTTTTTAGCTATTGCTACTTCTCGTGCCAAATCTGTTCCAAGTTTCTGAAATTCAGGCTTAAGATTGACCAGTCTTCCTAAAGATTTTTCTTGCGTGACAGCTAGAGGCAATCCCATCAAAAACCGCAAACCCATCGTTGTAAGAACAATCGTAGGAGCCCACGCGAGCCCTAAAAATAAAATGTACCGGTTAGTTTGGTCATCAAATAACTAGCACGTAGGACTTCAAGGTTAGGAACTCGAGCTGAGTTACTCAACTCATTTACCTGATAAATCATGCACTTGGTACAGCGCATCCTGAGTTAACAATACCGGCGCCCAATCGCTGAAAATAGTTGCTACGGGAGTCTCAGGACTTACAAATTCCGTGATTTCAGGGAAACGGGCATCACTCTTCCATCGGAACTGACCCACTTGACTTGCATACAGAGGCTGGGCATGGGCACAAACTATGGGCTTAAATGTGCTGTGTGTATTTACTCCATTGAAGCGTGTATAGAATTTACTGAGTTCCAACGGGGCCCTTGCTCTAAAGGCCATCACAATTTCGGAGTCACAGTTCTAAAAATTTCAAACACAAACAAATGTTAATTTCAATTTACTCTGACAGCAACCGGGGTTGGTATCAACCACGGAGGGCACAGGTTACATCCTTCATGGTTCCTCCCTATACACGTTTAGTTTCGGAGGAAGCCTAGGAATTTACATAATCTGCGCCTCTTTATCAATTTATCACCGGTAGTGTTTTTTCCATGGATCATAGACTTAACACCATGGTTTTGAAGAAAAAAACTATAAACAATAAATAATACACTATAATATGAATTATTACATCACATAAATATCCCTGTACATAACTTGTATACAGGGGTATTTATAATATTGTAAATTATTACATCACACTTTCTCACACATAACTGGTACAGTTTTATTTATTTTATAACATTATATTTATTGCAATAATTACTACATTAATTAGAACCTATACTAAAGTTGACCTACTCACCAGAACCCGTAACCAGCAGGGCGGACCCGTCAAAATTAACTCCAATAGGTTTAGAAAGTACAATTTATGTAAATCCAAGCTAAAAAAGGCACCATTTGTTTTTTTAAATTAATACTTTAACAAGTTCAAAATCACCCACGCGTCAAAACATGTAGGGGAATCAGAAGTCAATAATAGTAGTTATTCCCTGATATTAGCTACACTTAGGTATGTAAATAGTTAACTTCGCGTAAGTACTTGCAATCATTTTTTAAGTCAAAGTCAGAAGTAACATACACTTGAAATAAGCCCAACATATCGGGCTCTATTGTACACATGAAGTAACATGAGATACTCGGCCAAACAACTTTATCGGCTTGTGTACTGCAGTTGCGTTGCACATTGAAGTCAACTTCATAATCATAGGAGTTGTAGAGTAGATTAATTATTATTAAAATTTAATTATGCGCAGTCACCAAATGTTATGTTAGTGTTCATGTTTTCATAAAAGTCTCACATCATCAAATTTCAAATGTTACGAAAATAGAAAGGTCAAATTCAGGTTGCCCGTCATACTAATTGACAATTGCAGTATGGATGACACTAAGATCCAGGATGATTCAAATAGTAATAACATGCAGGAAATCAGTGATTCAGTTTTAGACAAAAGTTGCATTAAAGGTTCTTCAAATGTATCAGTGGCTGGGACTGAAAGCACTGAAGGATCTTGTCAAGAAATCACGTCGGTGAGTCAGAACTTTTATCTTAAAGGGCTAGCTAGTGCGATAATGATTCCTTCATGTGGTAATAGTTTAAACTAGAATATGCTATTAAACATGATAATAATATGGCAATTAAAGTGCTCAGCTAATTAACCTGGCAGTATATTTACCACAAATCTAAGTAAGATGAATGAATGTTCATCATATAAGATGAATGTGCAGCAAATTCAATACATGATTTGGAAATAACATTTGAACAATTATTCTGGAATTATTCGCATCGTGTTTTGACACAAATTCAAGAAATTCGCTATACAATTGCCGAGTACTGAATCATATACAATCCCATATTGGAGATTTTGTGTTGATATCGGAACCACGTGAAGGACAGGAGCGTTAATATACTTATAATAATTACTACTAATTTAAGAGGGAAAAACAAAGTTGAAAGTCTATAATGCATAAATTCATAGCAAATTGACTTGACTTCGGATTATCTGATATGAAAACGAAGAATTAATAAAAATAAAGCTTACACATTACAAGAATACACGATCAAACCAGATTTTTGAGTTGGGTGATGAAAATGGGAGTGCAGAAATACGGGTAGAAAGAAAATCCCCGATGCCTCACTTAATTTAAAATTATATCGACTATTTGGGCAAATAATAGGCGATGCGGTGTGGATTCATGGAACGACGTGAAAAATTGAAGTCCAGGTATCATATCTTTTCGTGCGCCATATAACATCAGGAATCAACCCGATAATACCAAGAGCCCCTATGTGCATCATCAGCATACATGAATCCCATTTACCAAGCATAAAAAGGATATTACCAATTAGAAAATATGTTGCTTTATTTGAAACTTACCTTCTTTGGTTAGTCCCAATTATTAACATGGATAAATATTACACAAGTTAATAAACACAAAATTGGTTACCAGTCAGTGCTTTAAATTGTCTTTATAACTAACTAACCTTCTCTACTAAAACGACAATATCTGAGATTCGCTCCCCGCATTTCGCCAATGAATTAGTTTCTTCGCCCTTCCTCGATGTCATTTTCCAAATTGATTAAGTCCAATTATTGTATCCAGTTTTTGATATTTTCAATCTGAAAATTTTTATAAGTTATAAAATCTAGCTAAGACCTAGCTAAGAACTGGGGGAATCAAGAATTTCATGACACACCCTTATTCGGGCTAAGGGTAAATATGATAATCGAGGATTTATGTATTATGTATATACATCTTTAGCAAATGAATATGCTTTAGGAAGCCAGCTTTAGTGGAAGTGGAAGCGATTATGCAAAATATCCGAACGTTACATTTTACACCCAACCGGATATCGGATGCATTCCTGTTAAACCTAGTGTAACCAGGTACAACCCGTAATGCAACCGCATTACAATACGCAGTATTAATGAGTTTGCTATAATATTAGTTATAAAACTTCTGCATTGGTGCTTGGAAAAGTTCTACATGATTTAACTAGATTAGTATGACTGCATAATGCAATGTATTGATATTTGCAATAGATTGAATGATTTGCTACCACAAACCCTACGGCAAAAAGATATTGAAGTTTATGAGACAAACTTTGACGAGGTTTTGAAGCATCTGTTCCGACAAGCTATGTAATAATAATTTCTTGGTACACTTCGGTTAATATTTAGTATGACGTAACAGACTTGTGACTCAAACAGAAACGCTGATGCAAAGATTTCAATTGGAAGCAAAGAATTTCCCTGCCATTTGGTCCTGCTTCAATCTTACTCGAAATATTTTCAAAGGATCAAGAGGCCACCGGAAACTGTTTATCGACTTGAGCTACCAGAGGTAGCATGACCAGAGCTGCTTTCAGGTATCAAAAAATCAGGATCCGCACCTGAACCCGACTCGTACCTGAAATTTCAGGCAAAAGTTTTCTTCGACCCAAACTTGCTCAGGCGGTTCCGGGCAAATACTTTACTTGTCAGGTATTTTTCGTCGGGTATAACTAGAATACCCGTACCTGAAAAATTACCTGAAGTTCGGATCTGATGTAAACCCGACCCGAACCTGACCCGAACCTGAACCCGCACTTCCCAGTCACTTCAAACTGTATGGGATTCCTATAGGATGCAATTTCTGTGAGAAAATGTACCAGAAATCCCACAAGCCATATAGGATCTTATAGAAATCATTCAGCTCGTCAGAAACTGGCACGCGATTCTTATAAGATATAGTACCATAGGAAGTTTTCAGAAAAATCCCATAAGCTGAGGGTACCATAGGAAGTTTTTAAAGAAATCCTATAAGTTGGGTGCCGCATATCCAGCAAGTTCGAGTTCTATAGGACATTTTCAGAAAAATCCTATGGTTTCGGGTACCATAGGACATTTTTAGAAAAATCCTGTACTTGCTTTGACAAGGATTCTGCGCTCCTCATCGTTTGTACAAGACATATATTATAACCGCCAAATTCGCCATACTTAATCAACAGCAGTTGTCATTCACGTGTTCTTTGGTTGTGATGAACACCAAATCGACTTACCTGTTCTTTAGATTGTTTCAATTTTAACTTACAATTAGTAATAGTAAGACAAGCGGAAAATATAACCAGTGTGTGATTGTTATTGTTCTTTTTTTCAATTTATACGTGAAATTATTTACTTGTGGCTGCAATTTTATTTTCTAGTGTTACATGTTATTTCTACATAGAACTGCAGTGTAGGGTGTATTACTATTGACAATTTGAGGAAATGTATATGTATGAAAACGTTAATGGCAGTTAGCTTAATTGTTTAGACAATTGTAAATATTTAGAATATTTACAATTGTCTAAAAATTAAGCTAACTGTAGTAAAGATGGTTATGTAGTTTTAATTTTGGAGGAAAATGGAGTAGAAGTAGAGAAGCGCATAAGATAATAATAAATTTTCAACTATAGGACAAGCTAGAGAAAATCCCATGCGAGGTTGGGATTAGTAACTATGGGATAGTATAGGATCCTGTAAGAAAATCGTTTGAGATATCGTCCGCAGATCTGATACTTTTATCCTATAGATTTTACATGTAGGATCCTATACATTTCGAGTGACTGGGTGACTTTCAGGTATTTCAAGCGATTGAATTTTAATATTATTGATAGCTCTAAAAGTTTGAGTAAACGGACTAAAAATGCAGGTGAATTTATCAGTGTCACCACAGTAAGTGAAATGGCTGTACGCTGCTGATTTCTTTACTGGCTTGTGGTCTTGTCTTCAGTCATCTTGACTTTGATTTAATTCTTTAATGGCTTCGGCTACTTCTTCACTCATGTTGAAAATTTAGTTTCCATTTAAACACAGTTCATGATAATTACATTTAAATTATTACTTGCTTCTAACCATCAAATAAAAAACCGTTGAACTCTCATCGATAATTACCACACAAGCCTGGTTGACGGTTTGCTAAACACTTCGGTATTTGACCTCACTGCAGGGATTGGATTTTCGTAAATCTTCCTGTAAGATCCTTTCTGAACTTTCCTGCTGAATCTTATGTCACTGCAGGAAGGTCCGCAACGATTTAAAAAATCACTGTTGGCAAAAATAATATCCCTACAAGACGTCAAATCCCTGTCAAATAAGTTTAACCAAATCTAAAAATCCATTTTTACAACAAATTTTCCTAAAACAAGCCAACAAATTAGAAAATCCCTGCCAAAATAAAGTCAACGAATTTAAAAATCACTGCTCTCAAAATAATCCCTTCCTTTTGAGATTTTTGTTCAAATATTTTTCCCTGTCAAGAATATTCCCATCTTCCCACAAAAATCCGACCCCTACCGCCCTATTTTTCCCAACTAAGTGCCCTTAGAAATATTGCATGCAGAATGGAAGGTTTCATTGAATTCATTCATGAATTTTATTCGCGGAAATAAATACCTGCAAATTACCTGAAATGTCAAGTTCGGGTTCAGGTATTTCATATACTGAGACCCGAACTTGAACCCGATAAAGTGTTCAGGTATTTTATTTTTACCCGAACTTGACGGTAACCCGACCCGGATTTTCAGGTGCGGATCTTGCAACTACCCGCACTCGACCCGAGAATCGGGTACTTTATTTTAACGGTATTTTTCAGGTACTACCTGATACTTGCAAGCAGCTCTGAATTGCATGACGTTGTCTTTCAAATCATAAAAATTATTACAGTTGATTTTATACAACAAAAACCTTTTTTGTATTTTGACTAAAGATCAGGCTAATCTGTTTCAGATCAATTGTTAATCAATTTACAGGAAATTATAACCGAAAAGCATTTTCCCAGCCTAATGAACTGGATTTTATTGGAGAGACGTTATAAGAGAAATATTATAAAAAATGATAATGTAGTTCCACTTTATGCGGCTGGCTACTTCTTAGAAATACCAGGTAGAAGCATTCGAGCAAAAAGCATTGTATAAATAACTTTATGGTTAAGTTCCTAATTTCTCTTTACCTTCATCAGATCTAATGGACGAATGCTGGAAATTTATGAGTGAAGCTATGCAAAATAATGATCCGATAATTCTTCAGTTGTATGAACAAGCCAAATGTCCTAAATTTAAACAGCTTCGTAGCGTTCTTTCTGCAAAACTAACCGAAATGTTTGATGTGCTTTATAAATCAAGACAATTTTTGTCACTTGGTAAGGTACTGCTAACGATCACCATGTCCGTTAGAATCGAATTTTGTTATTACAAATGCTTCACTTAAAATGATAATTTAGAATATTTTCAGATTTAGATGACTTCATTGTGATTCTTGACTCGGACGAAGTAAACATTCAAAGGTTGATCGTCTATACTTTATCATTTTAAGATTATTTCCTGTTGTTCGAATATTAATGAGAGAATTCCTTGTTATCATTCTTTTAGTGAACTGGACATTTTTCATGCTGCATCACGGTTAGCTTCCTCTAACGTCTTAAAAACGCCACACAAATACTGTAAAATAACAATTAATACACACACAGCTTTGCAGGTGGCTGTTATATGATTGGGATAATCGCAGTCAACACACTGTTCGGCTCATGAAATGTGTTCGTTTTGGACTACTAACGTCGCTTCAGCTGACACAGATCCGACATTGTCCGGAAGTTTCAAATATGACCGACTACTCACAGATATTCTCTTTTTCAGAAGTCAAGGATATGCTCAATGATGGTCTGACGTGAGTTATAAAAATTATCCACAAATGTAAAATAATAACGTTTTAGTTAAACGTTGAATTTGTATGAATGTGCATACATTTGTTTCGACAAACCCTAAAATGAACAGATATTTTTGATTTGTGGTAGTAAAGTTTAATAGAGTGGGCGGGAGAACAGTGTGTACAAGTTACACAGTATTCATCTACATATATTTTTTACGTAGGTATGCAATATTCCTGGATAATTTTGAATCCAATTCTGAAGAGCTAAATAAATGGCTTGATTGGAGTAACGTTAACCATCCAAGAAAGAGAAACTGTCTAAAGGGTGCAGCTACTAATTTAGGTTTACAGGTAACCCTTTGTTCAATCATATTGAGTATATTAATTAACATATTAATTTAATATAGTCATATTCTAGATAAAAGAACTTCTCTACAGGGACAAGCATATTTTGAAACATTGTATATTATCAGAGGTAGCTTTTTCGCCAAGCAATAAGACTACTTGTAGGGGTGCATTTTACTGGTCCAATCTTGTAATCATAAAATAAATTCGTGCTCGCCGTTTGCCAACGTGTAGGATCCAAAGACGTCTGTTGTATCCGGTGTAGCTAGCAAACATATTAGCATCCATTCCAACTTTTCCAGTGTGTGCAAATCAAATGTGTCCTCAACCCTCGTTTCGAAATCGATACTCAAAACCAGTGCTTTCCCATCTACAAAATTTTTTGTTGACGAAGTTGATGACCCCAAACCTATTCTTTCGAATCGCAGGCCACCACAAGTAAACACTAGGTGAGCTGGTATCAGGGTGCTCATAATATTATAAATCATGGCTAAGTATGTAACACTAACATTTCTTTTATTACTTTTACGGTAGACAAAGCACAATCCAGAATCCATTTACTTTGGCGTCAGTACTGAGGTCACGAATCGAGGGTACCGATGATCACAGAATAAACCAACACTAGATACATATTACGTACATGACGTATCCGAAAATTCTTCGGTGTATGTATGTAACCACCATCTTTTTAAACAGGGTAATGACGATTGCTCGTAAAAACAGTAGCAATTATATTTACATAACAAATTCTATCTGCTATAAATATTGGATGATGTTATGAAACTACTTGGTTATTATCTATATTCTCTATTAAATAATATATTGCTGCAATAATTATTATAGTAATACTGTTACACGAATTTTTAGATACACGCCATATTTTCCAATTGTAAATCACTTATGCTAAATATTGCATAATGAACAACTATGTCGCCATCTATCAATTATTTGTTATCCTAGTAACAAGAACAAGTTTTAGTTAGTACCTTGACGCTTATGTAAATAGACATTCCTGTCATTCTCTCATTTTCTTTCATCTCTCTGTCGAATAACTCAAGATTTAAAACAAGTCCTACTTGTGATGCGGTTAAACTTGTAATTAAATGCTCAAACCATTCCGGGTGTACGAATTCATTAATGTTGTGGAAGGCTTCACCATAATTAAGAATGGGGAGCTGAATGATGGCATTTACAAGGTTATTGGTGCCGACAAGTACACTGGACAGCCGACGGCCGTGTCTTCAAGTTTGGGATAATTTCATTCCCATGTAATATTCCTGGCACATGTATTCTTATTCCATTTCGTTCCTACTTCCTATTTGACAAGGATGTACACCTACCCTGTACATATTTTGTTTCCTCAAATTTCAGCTCCAGCGAAATTACGCTCTATTGAACACGAAACCAGGACAGTTGTTATTTTTTGAACACACGTTATCTATCATTTATAACTCCTATAAAATTCATTGAATTTCTTTGATCCCACGCCAGAATTTGTGGTCACAGTGCGCATTGATGTCTCCAAAATTGTGAAGTATAGAATTGCTGAGAATTTTGAAAGAGATAAGATTAACAATCTGTCTTATCGCAGGAGAGCACAATTATATGAATTATATTAACAATTTGATGTTAGAATCTCAAAAAAACTATCTGACAGGTCGCTTAGTTGAGAACTATAAACCTGGGTGGAAAAATAGAAGGTTTAGAAGAAATTCGTTCCTAAAGTAAGGACGCTGTCACAGAAAACTAATATAACCTGATGTTGTCATTGTATCATAAAAGATCTGACCATTGCAAGCCGATTTCAAAATGAAATACTTGTAGAAAAGGCTATTTGTTTACAGGCTTAAGTCCAAAATTGCGACAAGAATAGGAGCAGAAATGTGACCGTTTGTCATGCTTGTGAACTCCGTGTTAATAGTTTCCAATTTTCAGCCCTCAACTGTCTAAAACCTAACTTGGTTCCATGTTTTCGTTCAGTACCGCAAGTATTACCTACATCAATAAAACGTTTAGAAACTCTGGAATTCTGGAAACAATTCTTTTGAAAAAGGCATGAATCGTACATTTCAAAACATTGTCCCTTATATAGGCTGATAAAATCCACTAATTTTGTCACCTTACCATTAATACCCTTGATTGTACTCCTCCTCCTTTCGAAGGTTTTAAATAATGGTATCGTCGTTGAAGAGGCAAAAAATAATCGACAACCAAAATTTTTGTACAGTATGTAGATCATTTTGCCTGTTTAGTTATTTAATACACATGTATTCCTACTAGCTTTAACTACACCTTGATACCATCATACTCTTATACTTTTCACTCTCTTACAAGCTGGCCTAAAAATGAGAGAAATTTCACTTTTATAGAAGCATATCATCGCTGACAAGGCAAAATAATCTTTATGTCGTACAAATACTGATCATTTTTGCCTTTTCATTGACGTCATCCTCTTGTAAGTCGAACAATTAATATTGCACAGATAATGTCCGTACAATTATTATTATTATAATTTCTGTCTCTCTTAAAAATAATAATTACTTCAAAAAATAATTTAAAAAATTTACTCCTTACGATCGCTTATGAGGGCCTGTAATTTGCATAATGTCACTTGTAAGGTTTGAAGCTTTATTGGACACTTGGTGGGGAAATACAAAGGGTAGGCAGAATGTTTGGGACACTTTGGGCCGTCCGCTCGTCACTAGTGACGACAAATTAAATTACAGGGGAAAAAAGGAAGCAATAATTTCGAATAGAGCGCCACTGACACCCCGCTGAATTCAAAAGTTTTGCTGAGTCCTGATTGGACGGGTGGATGTTGGGTAGGACTAATTATGACTATGACTAGTACTTACGACTTTTAGTGCTGAAAAGCGATCACTGTATGCAGTAGCACATTGACTTGCTGGGGTAAGTACAGAATTACAGGAGACTTACTCAAGAGAAGAAGTGTACAGTGGAGTTGAAGAGTGCGGACGTGAACAGTGGAACTTGGCACTTGTCCGTGGTGATCTTTAATCTTGGCTGGCACTTTAAGTAAACTTTCCGTTCCATGAAAGTATTCTGTTGATTCATCAGCGTCAAACATCATTGCATCTCATCCACGGAACGACGAAGAGACTCTGAACCTAACAACTGTTTGGGTGGTTGATTGACATTAAGAATCCGACAATACTGTACTTTTAGGGGAACTTGTCCATTAAGTGCCAGTCAGGTCACAGATTGTGGAGTCAAAATGGGTTTAATTTTTGGGAAGTCTAAAAAACCAGTGTCGAAAGTGACAGAGCAAGATAAAGCTATTTTGGTAAGTCAGAATATTTATTATATTGGGGATGATTGTCATTGAGTGCGGAGCGGAGTGGCCAATGAAGTGTTGATGGACGGGGAATCCTGTCTTGCGGAGTCCCAATCTCCTGTTGATGATTGACGTGTGTGCTATCATTGGATCCGAATATAAATTATGGGATGTGCAAAAATACGCTCGGTGCAATGTGTGTGTAGTCGGGTTGCGGGGGGTGGAATGACTCATGTGAGTAATGTTCCTTGTTTTTTCCCCTTTTTTTACAGCAATTGAAAAAGCAACGTGATATGTTAAAACAGTACCAGCAGAAAATTTTGCTAACTTTGGATAAGGAGAAGATATTGGCGAAGAAATTGCTTCAGGAAGGGAAGAAAGAGTGAGTTTATCAATTTTAAATGATGATCATGATGTTGATTGTGGGGGAGTAATTGATATAATTGGACAAGACTGGATGACGAATATATGTTGCAATGGTTTATGAATCATATTTCAGTCGTGCCAAACTCCTACTGAAAAAGAAACGGTTTCAAGAAACATTGCTTCAGAAATCGGAGGGCCAGCTGGACAATGTCGAACGTTTAGTTCATGATTTAGAGTTCTCTAGTATAGAAATGAAGGTACGACTTTGATTCGGTTGTTTTAGTATTGAGAAAGGGTGAGAGTTGTTTTTCGCAGCTTTATAATATTATTTTCTTTCTCAGGTGTTAGAAGGATTGAAGCTGGGAAATGATGCTCTGAAACAAGTTCATGACATCATGTCGATTGAAGACGTTGAGAAGATTTTGGAAGAAACTCGGGAGGGTGTTGAGAAGCAGAAGGAGATTGATGATCTTCTTAGCGCCAATTTAAGTCCTGAAGATCTGGTGGAAGTTGAAACTGAACTGGAGAAAATTATGGCTGAAGCAAATGTACCGCGTGATCTGTCTAAACTATCACCAGACTCTGAGGAAGTTGTTTCCTTGCCTGAAGTTCCTGAAACTTCTCTTCCGGAAATTCAACGTATGTTTACTTTTAATTGTAGAACTATGTTATCCTTGTTGAAATATTTTGTAAAAAGATTTTCTGTACTTGTTTAGTGCATTTACGTTTAATCATACTAATGGTTATTTTTCCAGAAAAAGAACGTCCTGCCAAGCACGCTGAAAAAGTACTTGTAGCTGCATCCTAAAGCATTGCATCCGCCATCGTGGATATGCAAGCTTGGGTGCCTCTTGAATTTTCGGTTCCATGCTTCATTGTTCATGAGCTGTAAGTGTTTCGTCTACTGATTCAATGTGCAGTTGTCCCTTCAAGTCATTTATTTTACGTGAGCAACAGAGTCCAAAAAGTTATATCTAAGACTCCTGAAATTTTGAAATCTTACAAATATATGTAACAATATATTAATCATATTATTTATTATAATTAGCGCCATGTATTGTTTAACAAGATAGAGTTCATTAATTACTGCTAGGAACTACTGATTTTCGTAAGTTTTAAGTTATCACACTTATTGTTACTACTGCCTTTGTGAATTATCATGTTATGAAAACGTTAGAAAACCTGTCACCAAGGCTTGAAGTTATTTTCAAACTAGATTGACTGTTCATCATTAGGAGATGACTGTCTTAAAATGATATTAGTGTTTCGCATGTAGCTTTTTAAATTGCAATGTGAGAAACAATCAATTAAGAGCTGTGCTATTTGCTACTTGCTATAAAATAAAATCGATAATTAAACTTTTAACATGGGTTTGCCAGTTGTGTATGTACGTGTACTCACGTGTTAAAATAGAAGGCGTAAAATGTCCGGGAATGATGCTGCGAAATATTGGTTCGTCTGTAAAATTCTTGTCTAAAGCAGTTGATTAAGTATTAATATTTTCGATGCTGTAGAATTTTAGAATTTTCTAAAGTATTTTTGAATAAGTTGCAGTTAAGTAACGCGAAATGCTGGGGTCGTGCGATATCTCATTATTTTTAAAACATTTCCGCTTTCGAAGTTCATGAATACAATCGAGCTATTACGGATGTCACATTTTCCATTACTGCTTTTTCTCATTCAGCTCCATGAAGTATACAGTGCTTGAGACAAAAGCATTTCTAAGAACAGTATTTGGGTTCGTCAAAATAGAAATGGAGCAGTAACTTCTGAATTATTTATGGACGTACCATTACCATTCAATCACAGAAACTTTAGTAAGTAGTAAAATCTCTGCTACGATAATGCAAGAACGCTAACATGCTAATAATTTTAAGGATACGGTTTTATTTTTTAGCAAAATTAGTTACCAATAATTCAGGAATTATTATTCCTGAATAATTATTGTAATTCTGACAGTGTGAAATTAAATAAGTAATTTCGAAGCGTTTCGGTGTTGCATACTGTGAGTCACTTTGGAAAGTGTAAGATATTGCCTAATTTTACCAGTATAGACCTATTTAAGCTTCGAAAAGTAAAATTTGTATAACAGAATGCGGTTTATAGTAGCAGGTTTGATAATAATTGTAATAATTTCATAAAAACAAAGCTTCCGATTTTAAATTCCAATAATAAATGTTGGCTAAAGTACCTACGACAATTATAATAGTGCATATGTAGGTGTAATTAACCCGAGTTATTTTATTTTTTACAACTAGAAAACATGTAATGTAAACACGGCAATGTTTGTCAGTTGAAAGAGTAACATTTGTTTATTTTCTCTGAATACTTTTATGTTATTAAGTTTTCACGTGTGTTTTACCGAAATCACGTAAAATCTTAGAGCAGCGTTTAGTTGTCACATCAGCACCTATAGGAACTTGCTTTTTAGCAGCGTTCGACCCTCTGTGAATTAGTCAGTCAATGTGCGAAAAAAAGCTCAGTTTAGATGACGATGTGATGTGATCTGCAAAGTACGCCAGCTAATTGTAAGCTTGTGTAATATCTGCAAATCTAATTTAGTATGTTTGTAGAAACTAAGAAGTTGTTAAAGTAACTCTCACAATCGAGATGTACATAGTGTTGACCTGTTGACTGACAAGATTGATTAAACTTGTGGCTTACAAACAGCACTACCTACATCTGCATTTCGATAAAGCTATTTCAAGTTATGCAACTAAATAGTGTTGCATTCAAAAATTACGTGCTTACATGTGGGCATCATTACAATGCAGGAATACTGTATTGTAATGGTATCTCAAGTTGTGGTTCACCTGTGGCAATTACTTGATTTGCAAAATCAGTTTCATTATGAAACTGAAAAAACATACTGAAGTATCTGTATCAATACGAAAATTGTGTTATAGGTTTTAGTGAAAGTGCGTTTATAAATGAGCAATGCTGTTGTTGTTGTTGCTAACCTAAAGTATGTCGTGAAATGCTCTAATTAAACTGTCCAAAATTTAAATGTGAATTGCAGACGGTAATAATGTAAGTGTAGTGTACGGTGTACCTCACAGTTTAATTGTGCATTGTGCTGGAGTTGATATTTTGCAAAAATAAAGCTGTGTTTAATACTAAAACATTTCTTAGTGATTGGAATTTCCGGCACTTAACGTCCTTGTTTGCAAGGCAGGAATAGAATTTGCAAACACGTTTAGCATTACACACACCAAAAAACGCTACGTACCAGATTATGAAAAGTGATTGATTTAGTAAAACTCACATGGCATCGTTGTCCATATAATTACATCAATAATAAATTCTTATGTGCGACGTTTTTCATCACGCCAATGTAACTAACAATAAGTACACTTCCAGAGCATTTCTATTATTCCGATTCTATAGATTTATTGACTCATTTTACAGCATAAGTAACTCGACAATTTATCACCTCATATGAATCATTACTAGATTTTTATCGTACAAAGTTAAACGAAACCTACATCATCCCTTGCTTCTGATTTCTCTATCTCGTTTTGCACCAGTCAGAAGTGATTATCTCCTTAGATCTAATCTCAATACTTTCAGTTGTCAAAAAAAATCGTATATACGACTATAGTATTCCTTTTAGGGCAATCACCAGAAGCGAGCAAATTCATTGTGAACTATAGGGATTGGATTGGGGGGATTGGGTTTATCATGTTACCACATACGATTAGGAATCGGTATGAACCCACGTTGTGAAGGTCTTAATAGCTAATAAGTCACTACAAACTACAACTATCTATCAACTATATCATACTACATCAGGTAACCTCAAACAAACCAACATTTGATTTCTAAAAAAAATGCAATTTATCATGATTACATTTAATATATCTATATTTACTTTTACCGTGCTTTTCAAAATAATTTGAAGGTGTTTTCATTCGGTCTTCACTTCAATCAATCATTTCAAGCATAACGTTTCCAGCATCCAGTAGTAATGGTAATTTGGTAGTGGTTAGGCATGAGTGTCTCGAATCATTTAAAATTCTCGATAGTCTTGTTCTTGTTTTAGAACAAAATATCGAGATCGAGAATTTTATAAATCGAGACATCGAGAACACATTCATATCGAGACAATCGAGACAGCCCAAAATTATTGAATAAGGGAACAAAAATGTACATTGTGGTTAATTTTGCAAGTCCCCGTATTCATTAAAACCACAACTTATTTAAAACTATAATATTAATGTAGTTCTCTCGATATAATTTTCTCCTGATCCTCTTGGATGTGATGTGAAATTAATTTTCTCCACCGAAATATTTTTAAATAAACTGCAGCAATATTTTTTTCATTGAAGAGTTAACATCCGAATTCAGTAAAACATTTTCCACCATTGTTCAGACTCTATGAGTTTAGCATTCTTATACAGAGTATCCGCTTTTTTGACGCGTATGCGCATTTTATCGAGACGAAAAATTAACAAGATTCTCGATAAATTATCGAGATGTCTCGATTAGTCTCGATGGTAAAAAAAGATCGAGAATATCGAGAATCTCGATTTGCTGTCTCGATGTGCTCATGCCTAGTAGTGGTTGTTCAAATTACAGTCAGTGATCTCTTTTTATTGCGTCGTGCCCTTGCCCCGCGGTGGAAGAAGCAACACATCTGATTAACTTGATTAGAATACTCACAGCTTCGGGACTCGATGAATTTAGTTGATTTAGCATTTTCTCAATATTTTGCTGTATACAGATGACCTTCGATATGGCATCATCAATAGAACTTCGGCATTTCACAACTTCTTTGTAAATCTATTTCAGCAACCAAATTCTAGTAAGGTTTTCATAAAGTCTCAAAAACGATTATCTTCAGTAATAAAGTATTAACCTGGTCATAATCATAATTTTCTGCAAGTGCAGTCAGTCTTTCTGTTGAAATATACTTGCATTGCACGGCATGTATCACAGGCAAAGTGCACAAATCAAACTGAACAGGAATTTCTTCAGTCTTATTGTAAGCAGTAAAAAATTCAATTTCTTTAGAAGCCTAGAAACATCCAATATACGTACATTCAACACGATGTTGTATTTTTCAAATAACTGTCCATATAGAATTTATTTTAGCCCACATACCTGCAATAATAATCCTAATTGTTCTCCCAAGTGCCTCCCTAAATTTATAATTGCCTCTTCATGTCCACTGAATATTAAACAAGATTGACAAGCATTCCTAATTAATGAACCAGTTCCTAATCGACTTTTACGGAACCACAATTCGTCTGAAATTGCAGATCGTTTTTTAGCTAGTAATTCCATCCCAACAAACTGACTCTCGGCAAAATCTGAAATTGTATTGGTCATTAATTCCGTCACAACAGAATTCTTAAGGGATGACAATTCACCACTGGTTTTTCCAAGCAAAAAGTCTCCCATCAGAGCTGCCAAGTTGTTTCCATCGTGCAATCGTGACACAGCAACGGGTTCTCTAAATACAGGAGGCACATTCGTCTCCTCATGACTAGGAATATTCACAATCGTCTCATGAAGTGTGTAAGCAGTGTGCATCATTTCCGTAATTTCTGCAATAGCTCGTTGCCTGTCACACACAAAATTCCCCCAATGTACATTTCCATTCCGTTTGGTTATTAGTTACTACTCTAGGAAATTGCTCCTAGTAAATGAAACTGAATTAATACTGAATGTTCGAACTTGTTTAGAATGGTTTTTGCAACCTCCGCTTCTGTACTTCTTGCCACCGACGCCGACGGGAATCCAATGGACTTACTAACTAATAAGACTAAAACTGCTCTTAGCTGAGTAGATATAGACGAATGAACAGCTCCCTTGACAGACTTCTCGTCAAAATTATCCAAAGTTGAATTTGCCTGTTGAAAGAGACTTACATTTTCCTGGTAAAAGTCTCTAAAATTAAACAATAACAGGAACGAATCAGCTTTACAATAAATTCACATTATTAAATACACTTTCACGGGTCTCACTGAGCAAGTCGGACAATAGGATGATCGGACCCGACCAGCTTCACCATATGAGTCCGAATTACATCCACTTGATTGCTGAAAAGGGATTTTAACGTGAGGGAAGCTAAAGATGGAAAAGAGTCCAGCTCCAGCAGTTCCTTTGCATCCCGGATACTTTTTTCTAACGGAACTATCTCCGTCCCCACCAAGTTGACCCCAACTTTCTCAAACGGTGCCTGTCGACAGGGAATTGAAGTACTGTAATTACTACAGCACGGACGTGCATTCACTCCTTGGGGGCATCTTCTCAAAAATCTCTTTTCCGAAAATCTCCCTTTAAATGCCGAGTCTACAAAAAAAAGACAATTCCCGTGTAGTAAGGTAATTCATTTCATTCCCATTCATTGAAGCTTACCCCAAAATCCTTAACACTTGCATCCCAATCTAACAAATCCCACAATCGTTCCAATCACTCCAAAAAATATGTACTACTAATAATTAAATTAACTAATAAATACCTTCACGAACATTCCTTAGAGCAGTAATCCACAGTCGTTTCCACATTGTCTTGATTTTATTACCACGATCAAGTCCACTTCTTAATTCACAACTGGCAATCGAACTGAACATATCTATTTATCAGAGCAGTTCCAATAATTCAGCTCCTGTCTTTTCCCACATTCCTTCCTCAATTGGAGAAATCCAGGGCTCCCGTGACCTTGTACCAATGCCATGTGAATAAATTATACCTTTACTTTTAATACATTGGGTTAATTTCCTCTTATCACTTGAGTCATTTATTATCAATGGTTCACTACTTCCTTCACTGTACCAATAATACTTAATGTTGGGACTAAAAAATAATTTACCTGTATTAATTACCTTTATTTGTTTCGTTGCTCTCACTTGTACTATTTCAAGGCTGGGATCATACACGGTCACTTCTAACAAATAATGGTTATTTCCTTAAGCTGTACTGATACTTACTTACTTTTAGAAATAAACCAGTACTTACTAACATTACACAAGGGAATTTATGCACTTGATTTACTTACACAATCAGAAGCATGTCTATCCACATTTTGCATTAATAGTGCACAAAGTGCATGTAACTAAAACAAATTCCACAAATGTAAGCGATTGCCGCAAAGATTCCTCATTGGCAAGGACATCGTCTATGCGTAGTGTGCACATGTCGTTGGTAATGTCTTAGTAGGGGAAGAAGCAAAATGGTCATTTTGGATTCACAGCAAAGTACATCGTAGTCTACTGTATTAACAAAAATAAATGCCGTAGTTTATGCAAATAGTCCTTTTTCCTTTTAACCAAAAATGCATTTAGACCATTTTTGCCTCTGTAGGATATATCCCCAGCTTTAAAATTAAATGGTATTTTGTAAGTATTTAGTGTGTGTGCATGATGTAATGCGAACATTTCTAGTATGTTACAAGGAACTGATAAAATTTATTTTGACACCAATCCCGCAATCAATTACAATTATTTGTTTACCGAACTGACCAGGTAATAAATGGATTCATAGAGTTACAGTGGATTTGGAGGCGCATTTGAGAGCGAGATGAAGGTCTGAGGGGGGAGGCGTCAATGCTGACACCGAACATTGAATAAGACCAGATACATTAGCCTAGATGCTGATTATCTTCTGAGAACCGTAAGGTCTTCTTGCTGGCCCCTCTGCCCCGTCGACCAAATTTTGAGAATTTCCGTAGAATAGGTTTCGGACGAGTGTTACTGTTGCAGACAGTACTGGCCTCTAATTGAATTTCTGGCGATTCCAGTTCTGTCTCAGGAGAAAAATCAGGGCTTTTCTGACCTGGCCCAAGAAGCTGCAAAGACTTTCCAGTGATGTCGTTAATTGAGAGCTCGTCGCTACCTGATAAGCTCCTTTTGTGTTCCCGATACTGAGCCTGGAAATTGCTTGTGTATTCGTAGCGTTGACTGGGTTGCAAATGATGCCAGGCCGATGAAGCACTTTTACTCAGGCGAGAAATTATGTCTCTTCCTGTCTCTCCTTCGAGCCTGGTGACGAAACGACCTGACTGGGAGCATGAGAATGATTCAGTTTTATGTACTCGTAGATGCATGAATTGGCTTTCAAATTAATGTTGTATTTAATTGTAGATGGTGAAGACGTAACACGAGCAAAATGCTTTTTTGATTACAAGCTGAGTGATCTACAAGCCTTTTGGGTGAATGCAAAATAGACCAGACCGAGTATTCACATTAAATATTTAATTTATATTGGACCAAGAACAAGATTTTAATTTCTTTCAAGCAAAATGAACCATGGGTAATTTTTTGGAGGGATGGAAATTACTGTAAGCCTAGAGGGCAAAAATTACAGTAAGTCTGGACGGTGGTAATTACTATAAGCCTGGGTGGTTGGAAGTTACTGCTTATTGGGCTGGAGGATAGAAATTACAATTCGACTTGAGGGCAGGATACCTTTCCTAAAGAGTTATCCAGCCTTCAAGCCTATTAGAGTTTTCCACCCCTCGAGCCTATTAGTGAATTCTCTAGTTCTCCAGCCTATTAGTGAGACCCGTAATATATCCCGAAAACAATTAACATGCATATTTTTATAAATTTGTTTGACTAGCCTACTTGCATCATATGTTTCCTATATAGTGCATTGTGCGCTTAATTCGTGTTGCTTTCAGTGAAATAGACAAGAGGTCCATTTCTCATATAGGGAAGCACATGCACCTGGTACCTGGTATATTTTGCGTTTAAGCGAGACGGTATGTAGATCAATTCTTTTCTAGTAGAAAAGACGGAATACAAGCTAAGAAATTTACGTAATAATAATCCTTGAGGAAAGCTGCAAACGGTCTTGGTGGAGCTTTGAATGTCTGAAGTTGAGCCCGATAGTTTGCCATTGCAACTCTATACTCCGACCACATTTTCGGTTGTTGTCTTCCATACTTCCTTTTTTCGGAGCAGCTCATTTTGCTCCAGAGCTTTGCACCAGCTTTGAGGGCTTTTTGTGCCTATAAATATTCTTTCGCATAAACTTCTGTTCTGGCAGAAAAATATGAATTTAGAGAAACATTACATTAGAGAACTTACATCCTCAACTGAAGCAATACATTGTGACCTCATAAATTTACTCAGGAAGAGATTATAAGCGGTTAGAGGTCGCTTCTTTCGCGCTTTCTGACATCTTGCGTTCATGGCTGGTTCTCGTGCCCGAGCCATTTTTCATGCATCAAATTAAGTTTAAGTTTCTGGGGTAGAGCAAAAAGTTTAGAAATTTCGGAGAAAGTGGAAGTGTATTTAAAGATAACTGGGACTGGGACTGTGTTGGATTTTTGGTAGTAGAATAGTAGTAAAGTAACTTCATGTATTCTAAACCTTCTTTTATCGCATCGCACAATTTACTTGTATAACTCAGATTTAATAAATATCGGTACATCTATCTGTATTCAAAATATTACAAAGATTTTATTATTTTGGGCCAAGCAAATCAGTAATAAAATTTCGGATTTCTGACTGCCTTGTTCCTACCACTTATTGGAGCGGTAGCTGTGGCATCGTATATCATTTTTTGTCTTCGTTCTACGAAAACATGTTTGATTACGTGGAGAATGAAAACTTCGCACTCAGTTTTGTTTTCAGCAATACACCTTTTAATAAAATTTTAATTTTTCCTGCAAATGAAACAATAATGCACAGTAAAAAGAATAATAATTGGGATTTGTAGCTCAATTTTAATTTCAGTGTAGTAGCAGTAGATTACGTTACGTAAACATTTTGGCTCTTCGTCCTCGTGTTCCCAAATAAAAAACACCAGTTTGTAATTTAATGGATATTTTTCTACAGTTATTCCGTTTTTAATGAGTTCCCATTTCCCACACTATGTTAGTACGAAATATGTATCAAAGTGTAACTTGAGTCAAGGACGTTGCCCAGAAGGCCCTTAACATCTTTCTCTCCAAAAGACTGTCAACATCCAGATGCGAAACAAAAATAGATATTAAATTTTTGAGCCAAAGTTGAAACAAAAACAATAATTTGTCAGCATGGACTTCGACGGTGATGACGGGATGACCTCCGGCATCCCCATACATGCCAATGAGTCGGAAGTGGATTTAAAATTGGTTGCCCAGAGGGAATACCAGAGATTGAAAAGGCAGTACTTTTTAATGCAAAAAAATCGGCAGTCTCTAATGGAAAAAGCTGGTTCCAAAATGGCTCGGTCCCAAAAACTCGTCCGGGTACTAGAGGAGCAAAGGGATAATTTAGAATTAAACTTAACGGCCGCCACAAGTGCCAACAATCAAAAGAAAGATGAAGTCACCAAAGAGAAGATCTGGAAACTTTTACAAGTCTATGAAAAGTACAAGAGTCAAGTTGAAAAATTAACTGCAGAAATTAATTCAATGGAAAAAACCGTCATAAAAATGACAGCCAAGTTTTACAAAGCCAAGCTTCATATTCAAGCAGTGCTCGGAGTGGCCACTCCTATTTCAAGAGTAGAGCGTAATATTGAAAACAATGAAAAAAAACTCCATATTGTGGGTTTCGTTTCCTACTACATTATTTCTGATTTTTTTTTTGAAGTTGAAGTAAGCCCAAATTAAATATTATTATTAAGGTTTTATTTCATTGCTATACTCCCCACAGATTAAAAGTAATTACGACAGCCTCATGACAGAAAATTCTGCTTTGAAGGACGAGATCGGGACGAAGATTAATCGACGCTTCGCTATCTTTAATCGTATGGATCAATTGCACAGAAAAATGACGGAATGTCGACGTGATTTAAATAACAGTGTGGACACGGCCCTTCAAGTTTACAACGTCTGGTGACTATCTAATCTTACCTTAATTATTAATCCAAAAATTATAGCCAGGAAGCAAATAGCGAAGGAAATTAATTAAGATTCAATCCAATTAAAACACCTGCCATTTCTGAAATACTTTTACAAATTTACAATAACTGTATCCGCTTCGTTGGTCTTATACAATATTGACTCTATATATGACCATAATAATTGCATCAAATGGAAAAACAGGCATTGAATATGTAATGAATCAAATAATTAATCACAGGGATGATGCAGCTCGAAAGATCACCTTCATAAAGGATAAATACAAGGAAGAAGTTCGTCAACACTTGCTGGAGATGAAGGAATACGACAGACTATTATTCCATGACATACGGGAAATTCAGTTTTACTCCACCAAAAATAAACCGAGACAGTTACTGGAAGAAGCGATGGATAAAGAAGGTTCGACCTAAACTTGATATGTACATGTAGGGGTAATAAATGAATCATTTCTAAATAATATTCTATACGTGAATGATCCCCTGTCCACAGCCCGCAAGAATGAAAGGGAAGAAGATGCATTACGGAAAGACCTGAGGAGATATCAACGACATTTTTCGAGATTAGAGGAGTTTGATTCCAATCAAGACGTAGATATGATTATAAGTAACTACAAATCCCTTGAGCAAAAGAACTTCGCATATTTTCAGCAGATGTCGGACATGAGTAAAGAGGTAGAAATAGTCTCAAGGCATTATTTTATTTTACTGAAGTCATTTTAAGAATTTTTTTTCCTATTGACTCCTAGAATGAAAATCTGATGGATGAGATACATGATCTGAAAACGGAATTAGAAGAAATCCATGTATTGAAAGAAGCTGAGGACAAGAAGAAAGCAGAGCAACTCTTGCGATTGGAGCTAACTCGAGATTTGGAAAGTGACAAACTCAGTCAAATGAAAGCCCAGTTGGATGCAACTGATGATGCTACAGGAAAAATGTTGGCGGCTATCGAAGCCTTTTTCCAAGCTGCGGAATGTGATACCGAACCTTTACAGGAATTGTTAGGGGACAATGAGCACATTACATGTAATAATCTCCGAGCAGCCTTCAACCTTTTGGAACATCATATAGCAGAGATACAGCTTGAGAAGCAGCTGTTGAAGATCCAGAAGGATACCGAAATCCACTCAGCCCCGTCTGTGACGAAACCACCTAAAATCCACAAATCTTCTGGAGGACCATTTGAACCTACTCTAGTTATTTCGGGTCGGCCGGAGTTAGGGATGTAAGCGGCAGAAAAATTATTGGGTTATACTATTGGTGTGGACAAATTAAAGAGCATTATTGTTGTTAATACTTTTCGGATGTTTCGTAGGGAAAAGAAGGACGATGAAGAAGACAATCTATTTACTGTTGCTCCTATTTCAAAGGCAGTACAGAAAGAACATATAATAGCACAATTACGGGATCTAGGTGTGATTGCCAGCCCTAAGCAAGTCGGTTCGTCCCCGTCTGAGTCCAAGTCTTCCGTTTTGAGCAAATCTGGTAAATCCGCTACATCCGATAAACCCGAATATACAACTGAAACTGAGGATGAGCGGGAGGAGACCGACGATGGGTTATCCGGACCCTCACCAGGTACAATCAGTGGCCCTGATACTGATGCAACAGATGAAGGCCCCGAATGAGCAACTGATCCTAGTAGGCATATGAAGGCAGCGAAAAACTATAAACTCCCTTTTTTTCCCAACGATTTTAACATTTTTGCTGCCTTGCAATTAAAGGTGGTAATTTATTATGAATATGTATATTTACACTTTAAATAAACAACATGTACGCATTCCATTATGACTAATATCTGTTTACTAAAAAAAACTAAAATCAGTGACACTTTCAAAAATGTGGAATATCCTGGTGCAGAATTTAATATGGAGTACGTAGGCTTGAGTCATGTCATGTCTATTTGCAGAGTATGGTAACTATATATATTTGATTAAAAGCCAACGAATCTTAAAGCACTTTTGACTTGCCACGTGTTATAAACGTTTTATTAATAGGGTTTATTTTTCTTGTATGATGGGATTTCTATGATGAAGGATAGGCACTTGACAGTTACTACGATTCTAATATATGTTGGCAATGCTCTACATTTCAGAATTTCTTAACTAAAATTATCAACCAGTAAATGTATGAACAAGGTACACAACTGCCAAAATAGTAATTATTACAAGTGCTGTGAAAACATTTAAATTAATGGATGAATTGAAGAGGGCGAAAAAAGGATGGTTGGCCACTCTGTTGTTGTTCAAACATTTTGAAAGGATTATTTTTCGGATCATCAGAACTGCTGAAGGTAGCTGTAATGACAAGTGGTCCCTGGATTTTGGCATTCCCAGTTTTTAACGCGTCCTTCACTTGAGGGGGGAAAGGTAAATCGTCAAGCATGGAAAATATATCAAATGGAGACACCATGGGAGCCCGAAGATTGTTCTTCACTTCCCCGACCTTTGGTTTTTCCTCCCTATGTTCAGTTGTCCTGTCCTCTGGTGCTCTCCCATTATCCATTTCACTACTGGAATTTTCCTCTGAATCAACCTCATTTGAAAATCCCAATTGTCTGACAATATCATCGTCCTCAATTTCACTTGGCTTTTCTTGAACCTGTTGCGATGGACGCCTCAGGCCTAAAAAACATTAGAAGGTAAAGATGTACAAACTTCTGCCATAGGTCACATTACAGTAGTAAAAAATATAGAGTAGATACTCAAGTACTGTATTGAATTCTCTATAGTTATTTGAATATTGCATGAATTCATAGGAATAAATGGAGTCTGTAACCAAAACCTTACCAAAGTGAGTTTCAACAGAACCATCAGGATGGGTACAGAAATGAATGGGACAGCAGCCAGTCAAGTCACTAAAACTGGATCCAGCATCTTTCAAAGGGGCACGGACTTCTTCAATTTTACAATCACCTTGGAAGTTCGGAGTGGTGCAAACGACAGAGTCACATTTGGAGTTCGGAGTGCTCCTCTGAGGATGAGGTTGAGCTTCAAAATTCACTTGCCCCAGTCGACGAAATAATGGAGGGGCTAAAAGCTGTAAAATGCTTCGTACTTCTTTATTGATATCCGTGTCGGACACCTTTCCATTCTGTGTTCCTGTTTCCGCAGATGCGATCATCGTTTCCATTTTGATATCGATGGGTGAGCTCAAAGAACGGTCCTTCGAAGGTTGCCTCACGGGGAAGATGTTTTCAACGATTGGGGAGAATTTCAGGAATTTAATAGGGCCGAATGGAATCTCAGCGGGGAAGACTGCTGAGGGACTTTTAGGACTTGATTTGGGGACATCCCTATCAGGGCGCTTTGTTGGATTTGATTTGTTCATTATCTGGATGGTATTTCCTTGGTCATTTGTTTGCTCTGTGGAGCCCGTGTCACTTAAGGTTACCTTCAGGATCTCATTCTCCGCCGGATTTTGGTACTGTATTTGATTCCTTGCTTGACTATCTCGCATTGAGTGGAAATTGAAAAGAGGAGACAGGTTTTGAATTTGGGCCAGAATCCCTGAGCTAAGAGCGGGGTCAACTGGGAAAAATGGTGGGGGATTCCTGTAGGAGGTCATTGGTGAAAATGAAAAGGCACTCTCGGTTATGACCAGGACCGGAGAAAATAGCAGAACTAACTTGAGTATCATGATGCCCTCAACAAGTGAATAACTTTCAAGACCTCTATTACTCTTGAGATTTGCTTTCAAGACTGCGTGTACTGGGAATGGAACTTGGCAGATATACTTACTTATTATTTACTACGGTACTAAAATTCGTGACTCCAGAAATGTTTTGGAAATATAAATTACCTCTTGGCTGCTTTGATGACTGAGGGCAATACAGTGGCTGAGGTAAGTAGTTATATCATTCATTAGGGCTTATGTATGTATTAGCTGGAATTATTATTGAACTCTTCATAATTATGTATAGTTCTTGTCACAGTTTCCATTGTCATTGTTTTGAATAATATTCTAGTTTATTATCAATTGTCACTTCGGTCTATTTTTAAACAAGTCAATAAGTCATAATCCCATCATTCCCAACCCCAGGGAAGTGTATTCGTCATAGATTGGAGAACGGAAGGTTTTTAATAAACGTCTTGAAATCATCCGTTGTGTTTGACTTGAAATGATACAGAGGTAAGTACTTCACCTAAGATAGGGAAGGAATTATCAGGTTAGGACTTCAATTTTATTTTATGTAGACAAATATTTTCAATGATTATGAAAACGTATGTAAGGGTATACATAAGCAAACATATAATATTGATTAGACGTCACGTCTTGAGATATACATAGTTAGGTAAAATTGATTGCTATTTTTCAAGAAAAATATTAATTGAATTTTATCACTTTGCTTGGATACATGAGTACCAGCATAGCTGTATAGCCAGTTGTCAGTTCTATGAATGCCCTGATTGTGAGGGTAAGAAATAGGAACACAGGCACGAACAGGTACTATTACTTTCCCTGTCAAAACAATGCAAGACATTTAAATTAAAGTTACAAGTCGCTAATTCTGTACGTTTAATCAAACATTTTTTATAGCTTTGGATGACGGAATTTGGGATACACTGGGTATGTGTATTTACATTTTTCCCTTATACGATCATGCCACTATTAAGTCAAATTTGGCTTCTTCAGGGATACTGTTGTTCTTACACTTCTGATACTCTCTTGGGATGGAGGAGGCAGTGCGAGTACTTTCGCATTTTGATATTATATTTTATAAGGATTTGCAAGATATATCGCCTTCTCTTAATTTCCTGGTAAGTTGATGTGTGTAAACTTACTACGTTTCTAAAAATTACAAGACTGGTGCAGTCAGCAGGCGCAACCTGTCACGGGTTTAATGATTTGGTGTCAGTTTACTTGATAATTGTGGAGAAACCATTGTGTCATGTATGGTCACGATAGGTTAGGTTTAGCTTTGCTTTTTTCTGCAATTTTAAACTGGATTCTATGCAAAGGAACTGCGTACTTGTATTTCAATGAGGGGGACCTTAAGCGAAGCTAATACAAAAAATCAAGGGAACAATTTTAAGTCTGGTGGGGGTACACCTGGCTGCTGTATGCATTTTTATGTACTAAGACATGAGTATTTCATGGGCTTTTGTTAAGTAATAAAATAATTGTTTGAACCCTTTTGTCTCGCTTCTTGTATTCAGAGAATAAAATTTCATTCCAGGTGCTCGTTAAATGACACAGGTTCATTGTTTTCTTATTCTTTTCACAATATCAACTCAATTTTGTTTTGGTTTTGTTATTGTCCCAACAAAATTTTTAAAAAAAATCAACAACAAATTCTAGCAATGTGACAGCACTAGTAATAATTGCATACACGACTACAGTAGTACTGCTATACGACGATATCCTCTCTAGAAAATGGGACGTTCCCAGTAGATGAGTAACTCGGAGCTTTTTGTCATTATTGTTTCACTTTGATGCTCAATATTTCAATACTTTTTTTATTGTTTAGTACACTACACGGTCATAAGATGAAGAAAGCATTGGTTTAACCAAAAAACATTCCTCCGAATCCGGGGAGCATCGGGAAACCGGATGCAAATCCTCCACCTTGTTGACTAAAAATCCCGTTGCCAGAACTAGAAGAACTGGAAGTTGAAAAACTTGTCGCTGAACCGCCGTTACCACCACTGGAGCCTATAGACAAATAAAAAAAAACAGAGCGGAAATAAAAATAAGCGTAATTAATATTTTTGAACATTTGGATATAATCATTTCCTCACTAACAAATCATGGAAGGAAATGTCCAGGCACATACCTCCTATAGTGTAAAATCCGCCTTGGCCATTTGAACAACTGTACGAAGAGCAACAACCGCCGGTGGAAATTTCTCTGCAGTTTGCATTAGGTTTTTGAACACACTGTACGGCATTGCAATCAAGACCGGTGATTCCAGGAGTAACCAATGTGAGGACCGCCGTTATAATGATAATATATGAATTCATCTTCGTTTATATCAATCAGTTTCTTCAGTGTCATGTGTACCAGTATTCTTACATGAAAATCAAGAGAATTCAAAATTTTATTTTGAATTTCAATAATATTCATGGTACTACAGTGTACTCTATCTGTGAGATACCCCTTTTTAAGAGTAGTTTCTCTGTAGGGATAAAAATATTTGTACAAAAATCCCCTTTACTACACAAATCCTTATTTCTCTCTTATTACAGACTTTCTCCTCTGAGAGGTACTCGTACAGCGAAAGTGAACTGTAGTACTCTATACACAATGTCATTTGGGAGGAGAGCACAAAAATCTACAGAAATAAAATTGCAATTAATTTATAAAATTAGGAAATTATTCATAAGAACTCACAATTTTTCACCCAGGGAATCTCACTTGCTCCGGTAAGACTGGTTGATCACAAAACGTCCCAAACTCTTAGACTCCAATTGGTTTTTTTTTATTTACATAGCTGTTGCATGTTCCTCATCAGCTCACTGCGACACTAATTTCTAACAATGGACCATTAATACTTGAACCCCAGGATTAGTACATAAAATCTTTTGTCTACTTGGGCAACGTGGGTTGATAGTGGATTAAATCATGCTTTTCTACTTAAAATGTCACTATAAAAACTTGGAGGACATTCGAAAGGTTAGCAATGATTTTTCCTTCCTTTTGATACTCTGGCATACATGTGTGTCCCCCTACTGTATTGTACAGGGTAAAGCTGCTGCTTTGAAATATAACTCGCTTATAAGGCCGCAGTTTCATTTAAATTCAAGATATTTAGCATTTCCTGAAATGTTGACTTGTCATAAAAAATGTCGTTACATGTTCCAGGAATATTATTGCAAATCATTTAAGGGAGTGCCACATGTGCAGTCAAATCTGATTGAAATCCTTATTGAAGCACTCATCGTCCAAAATACGTCATTTTAAGAGCTAATTCATTCCTAGTCTAATGTTCCGCATCATAAAATTAAACTATCACGGGCCACGACTCGCTAGCTAATTATTATTTTATTGTGAAAAATGCAGTGCAAAAGGCATGTGACTGACTACATGAAACGACCATGATCAGACATGTGGGATCTATTAAAGATAATTCCAATGGCTAACTCTGAATTTTTGACGGGGGAAATGCTGACAATCACCAGGTCTTAACGAGCGTTAAAAAAATTGCAGATGCACTTGTGCACAAAAGGCCCACATTCAGTTTGGAGACAACAGTTTAATCCCACAATAGCAATACCCATTTAATGTTCAATGATATCATCTCTGTATCATCAAACTCAAAATATAGGTAATAAAATCCGTAACCCATGACTCATCAAAATAAACTTGTGATAGAAAATGTGGGTCCCAAAATTTTTTGTTTCCACACGTCCTGTCTATCTCAATTATCATAAGTACATATCGTCACTGAAGAAGCACAACGGTATACGTTCGCATGCTTTTGTACAGCACTTAGACCATTTTGCCTCTTCCGCGACGATGTGTACTTGCATAAGTGACATCACAAGCTACAAGCTTGGTCATGTGTGTCGGACAAACTTTATTGACACGGACTTCTAGGTAACACAAATACCAATAACCATTTAAAATTAAATTACTCTTTTTTGCTACTCAAGAAATGTATGTAATTACTCCTACACTGAATTCTGTAATCCAACTAAAATAATTATTTTCAACGCAATAATACATAACTGGGGGGGGGGTGTTCTTGTTGGAGTAAGTTTGACAGAAGTGATTGGGATAAAACTTGGGGGGTTATTCTCGAAAGACTTACGATCGTAACTTCAGTCGCAACTCTCGAGTTACGATAGTTGGGATTCTTAAAACATTTTGAAAATCGCAAGTTCTCAGAAA
Organism: Allacma fusca; assembly: GCA_947179485.1. Classification (NCBI taxonomy): domain Eukaryota; kingdom Metazoa; phylum Arthropoda; class Collembola; order Symphypleona; family Sminthuridae; genus Allacma; species Allacma fusca. The sequence continues at coordinate 41,957,833 of OX359250.1, read as the reverse complement.
ATCGCAAAAATTGTCGTAACTTTACGACAACTAAATAGCAGTCGTAGGTACTTACGATCAAGCATTCTTTATATGGCGGGGTTCATTTGAAAACCCCTCCACATCCCCTCCACGTGGAGGGGAAGTGGAGGGGTTATGTATTTGAAGGGAAGTGGAGGTGTTATGTATTTGAAGGGAAGTGGAGGGGTTATGTATTTGAAGGGAAGTGGAGGGGAAGTGCAGGGGTTATGTATTCGAAGGGGAAGTGGAGGGGTTATTTATTTGAAGGGAAGTGGAGGGGTTATGTATTCGAAGGGGAAGTGGGGGGTTATGTATTTGAAGGGAAGTGGAGGGGTTATGTATATGAAGAGAAGTGGAGGGGAAGTGGAGGGGAAGTGGAGGGGAAGTGGAGGGGAAGTGGAGGGGAAGTGGAGGGGAAGTGGAGGGGAAGTGGAGGGGAAGTGGAGGGGAAGTGGAGGGTGCTCTGATAAATTCATTTTTAAATTTTTTGACATTTTCACTCCTTAAACGTTAAACTGATTTGTAGAGAAAAACAATATACGTGAAACTGATAGAAAGGACAAATGGGAAGAATTTTATGGCTTATTGGATGGCTTAAGATTCGAAAATTTTGACAGCCAATCAGAGCGTCCGTTACATGCTTACGATTCGTAAATGTGATCGTAGCTACGATATACTTGCGATCGTTTTTGAGAATATTAAAATTTGAAAATCGTAGAGGCATCGTACGACACCTGTCGTAAGTTCTTACGAAGTCGTAACTTGCGATATCGCAAATTCTGTTCGAGAATAACCCCCCTGGGCTCTAGAAGATTAAAAGCTTCTATAATCGACCTAATTGTAAGGGTGCACGTGGAAACGCTTGTAACCTGAATGATTGAGCGGAGCGTAATTTTGACCACTTTCACACAAAATTAAAAATGTATGAGAAATAAAAATAAAAAATGAAATAAATACAGTTTATTCTACTGAATATAGGAAAAAGTAGCGTGGAAGATTTCTGAGTTCCCTGTAATATAAACTGACACCACTCATACTCATAGCTTCAGCTCGAATTGACTATATGGTAAAACAACGCGTATAGGTTTAGAAAACAGTTGTCGAATATCTTTTTCGAAAGGGTTTCGCACGGTTAGGGTGACATCATTTTGAGAAAAATTCGGTTCATTGGACAACTCCTCATGTTTTTTCAGGAACTCTACAGCTAATTTCAAATGGTCATTGACTATTTGCAAAACACTAGAAATATCTTGAAGGGCTGTGAGGGCTTTCTGTACTTTCATATTTTCTAGGACTTTCCTGAGTACTGAGAGAAGCTCCGTTAATGTGCTCTGAGGTAAGGGAAGAGACTGGTCAACCTTTTGGGACATCTTCTTTACAGCTCGACTTAATTGGACATACGCAACGGATAACTAAGAAAGAACACATTTTGATCATTTTTTTAACTACTACTTCGATTTTAAATCTACAAAAATGTTTGCACTGAAAATTGCTGGTTTTGGATCTTGTGGTTTGCAGAATAAATACAAGAAGGGAACTGAGTATTAAAAATTAAAGATATACCTTTCTAGAAATCTCCACCTTCTTTGATAACTGATCAGAAACAGATTCTAGCATAGAATCCAACACCTTCGCTTGATCGGCGGGCTGCTTATTCCAACCCCGGAACGAAACTGAACGTTCGTAACCTCTATAGCTAAGCTTCACACTTTCGAAGGGAAAGTCCAAGCTCACGAAGACATCCATGTCACTTGCATCTGCAGAGTTACATACTTGACTGTCCTTTTGGAGTACACTTCCTTCTGTCGTTATTTGGTCAGGAGCAGTGTCAACAAGAGGACCTCCTTCTTTTTGACCAGTTTCTCCTTCTTGGATTTCAAAATGAGAGTATTTGTTTAGAATCTCTTTAACTCGCCCATTCGCCTTTTCTACTTTACTGTAGCAAATTGACTCGGAGTGGGAAATGATGGCGGAGCATTCATTCAACTTGGAAGACAAAGACTTGAGTTTCTTCAACAAAATTAGTTTATATCTTCTGGGGAAGGTTTCCAAATGGAGCTGTGTCACCCCATTTGCAATAATTATAGAGGTCGCTTCCGTCTCAGAGATGTACTTCCTATCTGTAAATCCTGTAGATAGACTGATTGCCCTGGAAATGGTAGCGTCCCCTTCCGGCATCAGAGCATTTTCTTCCTGGAGTTCCTCCCAAAGTTGATTTTCTGTTGACACCCACTGCTCGTAAATCTCATTAACAGCAGCAATCACAGCCGGAATCCCTCCTCCTGCATTTGAAGGGGAATTATTTACTGATATCTGATGATCAGAGGATGCTCGCGAGGCATTTTCTGATGCTGTAGAATTTAACACCTGGTCTAACCTATAATAACACAATATGTGCAAAGAATTCTAAAATCCGTAGCATTAAATTCTGGGAATGTTTTTGCATAATAAAACTAATAAGTAAAATTCAATCGAACATACTGATTTTTGAAGCTATCGTCTTTTATGAGAAGTTTGAAGCAGCATATTTTATTGTTCCAGTGCTCAAAAGGGGGAGAAAATTTAGAATTATTTTGAAAAACATTCAAGCAAGATTTCTTGAAATATTTACGGAATGACTCCAAATTAGCTAATCCTTGACTAAAAACTTGGCAGGCTCTCCCATATTTAACGATTTCATCCTCGAGGATTCGGGTGCTCCTGATTAGTATCGTAGCTTCTAATTCACTGTAAATCTCCAAACTGGCCTTCACATTTGCTTTACTAAATGCTGCTTTCACATTGTTAAGCAAGTGGAAGATTGTTTTATTGTACACCTCGTCTTGCAACCCACCTTCAATTAACATTGACGGTTGGGATGATTTCAGGAAGTGCTTCCACCAAGGATTGGATATGCTTTTTCTACCAAACTTGGCTAATATCCTTTTCACCAGAATTATGGCTTGTTCTACTTGAAGGGATACGTGATTGAGGAACAATTCTACGATCCGGAAACGATGCTCTACCGTTGTAGCATCTAGCCTGAGAGAAAACATTGCTCCGAATTGATTAAAGTAAACTCCATTGACTGTGACGAAGACCGAAACCTCGTCATCCTGATTGATCGATATTTCCGTATCTTCGAAATATTCCTTCTCGACAGTATCCACAGGTAGATTTTCGGCGGATGAAATCCTCGATAGGATTTTTAAGTTATCATCCAAAAGATTAAAGTATTTCTCTACATAACTTAAAATCCGTTCCATAAACTTCTCAGCCTTCTGATGACTCTTAGTACAGTTCTGTAAAAGGTTTGCTAAAGTTGATAAAGATTTTGATAACTTCAAACACCTTTCTTTAAGGTCACTTGTGGGTGGCACGTCTTTCAGATGACCGTTCAAGTTGCTTATAGAGCCCAGCATCTCCAACATAGCTGCCAACCAACCGGTTAAACTAACGATGAAAATGCTTTCCTCACCTTGAATTTCTTTAGGCCACCGTAAGGGAGAAAAGTTACTGTAAGTTGCTGGAGCTGTAGGGGGATCCGTCGGAATAGCATTAAACAGAACTTCATACGAGGCTATAAGCTGACGAGTGTAATCATTCAGAGAGGATCCGATATGCTCAAAGTGGAAGAATAGTTGCTGGGCCAAATCAGTGCAAGGTTTGATGTCGTTCTCGACAATAAGTAGTTCCTCCCGTCCCTTAAGCTCCTGCAACCGTTGTTGATACGACTCCTCAAAATCTTCCAGGACTTCGAAATGTTCTTGGAGAGCTTGGGGGAAGTTTTTTACCAGAATCTTGGGCTGCTTGAGATCGGGAATCGGCGGGTTTAGTACCCTCTTAGATTTTAACACCGACAAAGATCTGCAGAAACGTTTCAAAAATACTAAATCAGCTATTACTATCTGTTAGGAGTTTATGAAACAGTAATTTAATTATAACTGACTGAGGAGTAGAATTACTTGGAATCATTATTCTCAGTGTTCAAATCCAACTGGAAGCAAAAGTCCTTGCAGGATTTCCAGAGAGGGACATTCGTAAATGCCACAACCGAAGCAGCATTTGACAGAGTGAGGTCATTGTTTTTAAATATACGCTTCCAATTCTCATTGAGTTGTCGACAGCTCTTCTGGACCTTTTCAAGTTCGTCCTGCAGCCGCTGGAAATTCTTTTGGATCTTAAATCCAAAAACTAATGCCTTGTGCTGCTCCGCGGGATGGAAGTACCTCTCCGACAGGAGTACATTCAGGATCGTACGGAATTGATGATCTAAAAGGGTCACATCACGTCTGGGCTCCGTCGAAGTTTCCTGCAAAGCATCCAAAGAGTTCTCAATGTTCTGGGTGGGGGCTTCCAGGAAGGTGAAGAATCCCGCAAAAAGTTCTGTGAGGAAGTCAAGCTTGTGGGGAAAACTTAAGTATGAGAATTTTAGTAAGGGCCAACTTTTTGACACTTGCTTTTTAATGGAGATCCCATCCACATCCCATCGGACGTAAGGAGTGAGCAGATGTAATGACAAGAGACTGCTCGTGCTCATCGAGCTAGAAACCGAATTGAGGAGATTCTCCTCTATAAATGACGACTCTGCATCCCCCTGACCCTGCTGATACATCAGGATATCTGTTTGCCAGACACTTTGATAGAAACGTGATCTACAGCCGGTCATCATGGATGTAATGCTCCGGGCACAGTCTTGCAAAACTGCATTGAGCTTTTCTGCCAGTTTCTCCATATTGTCAATGACTTCTAAAGCTTCCCTAACTGTAGACGTCAAGACCTGCTTGGCTTGATTGAGGACTCGTTTTTTGTTAAGGTACTCCGAGGATTGTATCATCACACTTTCATTACTGATGAACTTCAGAGCCTCGGCAATTAAACCAGTCCAAGCGTCAGGTTTGGTCACCGGAGTGTCCAAGCACGTGGTCACAGGAGAAGTGAAGCAGTCGTTGCTTGCTTTTAGAGAGGCGTACGCCGTTGTAAAAACAGCAATGATGGCATTGGTCGCTCGACTCAGAAGTATCATTTCATCGTATTTGTTCCGATGAATATCGTAGTAACGTTTTAATTCCATTTCATTCCCTAGTCGGAGTCTTGAGGCTTGAGAGTCATCAGGCAAACGCTTTCGAACGAATTTTGCGGAGTAAGTATACTTCCCAAGCTGACGCACACCACTACCTCCATTTTCATTGGATTCTTCTGGATTCCGAACAAAGGACCCTCCTGTCATCGGAGTGGTGGACTTATTTGACTTTACCTGAGCCTGACTAGATTTCGTTTTGTACATATATAGGATCGCGAGTTAGAATCAATTTAACCACTAGAAATTACTTTGACCCCACGTCCTACATTAGACAAGTACCTCAGGGATCTCCGGACCAAACTCTTCTGCATCTTGTTTTCAGAATTTCTTCCTAAAGTACTTCTGCTCCGCATGGTAAGGGTATTTGACACTTCCTTCGGCCATCCCACAGTGTCATCATCGTTTTTAACCTGTGCGTCAAAGTTCACATGACTTGACATGGCAAATGGATTGATCTCAGGCCAATACTGGAGCCGGAGCTTCTTCTTCTATCGACTATCTTTTAAAAAACCTAAATTAAGAAAATAATAGAAACCAGGCAACTCATTTGGGTTTCGCCACTGAGCTCCATTAGGAACCATAATACTATTATTGCGCCCGACTAATAATTTGTGAGCATGTTAGGCCGCCAGCAATATATAATCCCGCCTGCAATAACTCCGAACCCCGACTCCGGTAATCCAATGATTCTTTCCTGCTTGAAATAATCCCGCCTAGTGATTTAAAAAAATACTATAAAACAAATAACTTTTAAATTCGCAGCAGTTTCTTTAGAAACGAAAGATCAAGAATTTATTATAATATTTATTTAGCAGTTATCATTATCGCTAACAACTAACACGATGCATCGGTCGAACCCACGCCACGGTAAGGGAGTTGCCAGATGGGGCTCTACGGTTGTTCCCAGCCAATGGCGATAGCTCCTGTGGGTTCAGTAGTGTAGGGTGCCGAGACGCGGAACGGGATTCCGCAAATGTTCATGAATAATTATCGAATGAATATAGTTTCTAGAACTTTTATTGTCACATTCAACAAGGTCTCTAAAATTTTTACAAGGGAGTATAATAACTGCATGCATTTGCAAAATGAACGTGATCAACGTAACAAACCGGTGCTGTAAAAATTGAATATGTTCTATATATTTTGAAAAATGCTTCATTTGCTTTTCAAAATATTTATCCATCTTCTCAAATCAATCAGAGTTTCTGCTTTTGCGGCCGCTGCCATTGCATATTCGGGCGTGGACTCATGAGCAAAGGATAGAATATCAATAGCTTCCATTAAGATTTTCACGGTGCCCTCCAGACGTCGCTTAAGCAAGGCTTTGGAGAACTTCCGAGTTTCGAAGAGACGTCGTGACATGAGTATTTCTGTTGCTTGAAGTTCGTACAAAATTAAGCCTAAAAATAAAAAATTGTCATTATTTGGTGTTGTAGAATGAGCAGCACTTCGTCCATGAAACCCACCTCTAGTTATTGTGTAGCCAGGAGTAACTCTGTCGAGAATTTCTAGCACTTCTTGACATAATACTAATTTTTTCTCTAGCTCAGACTCGTGAAGTTCTTGTATAGGTGTTTTTTCTCGCCCATAAGCCTGTTAATTAAAGCCGATGATTAAAATTGGAAAGGGACAAGAATTTTATCAAAATTTTAAAAAAGTACCTGACACAAGTTAAACTTCACGCCAAAAGGTACGAAGTGATTTTTATGAAAATATTTCGAGCAATCTTGAAGGAACGTTTCACTGGCTCTGACACCATTAGTCGATTCTGCTGTTGACATGTACTTATCTAGTAGTAGATCTACTTCCTCGGGATACATTCTAAAAAAACACACAATCAGTTACATGTAATTTTGCTTTTGAAAACTAAAGTGTAGTAGCGTCCACAGCAACATTTCTTACATTGCTTGACATGAGCTGCACTGCCAAAGTATATCTTTGTCCTTTGCCTTGGCGTTGAGAACGTGTCCTGTGCGACATTTTGGACAGAGGAGCGTGCTCATATTCGTCCCTAACTCTGCTGGATCTGAACATCGATCGCAAACACACTCAAAAAATTTTGTTTCCACGAGCATCCGACGTCGCTGAGTGGTTCCCTTCATGTCACAAAATATTAACGTAATTTTGGATGAGTTGCACAGGTTAATCCATCAATTAACATGGGACATCCCAAATATGTTTGAATCCAATATTAATATAAATAGCTTGCCTGAAGAGCGTAAGCGTAGCAGACGGTTATAGGAGTTCCAGGAGGAATGTCCACTGTGGATCTAATCTGAATGATTCCTTCCTTGCTGTCTTCAAAATGAGTCGCGTTTGGAATGCATTCATGTGCCATCATTGCGGCACTCGGAAAAATACCTCGGTATGAAAATTCTTCGCCTAATTCGAAGGCATTCACTTCTAGTATTCCGCAAACCTACAAAAGAAGTTCATCTTATTAGAGTTAACAAAATTAAGTAACATAGTATTGGGATTTCAGAAACATTTTTTCCCCTCGAACTCATGCATACAAGCATGTGAGTTTAAAAATTTGCCATCGCCGCAAAATTTGTCATTTTTTGTCGCAGCAAAATTTCTTGTAAAAATCACAATTATATCTAATATATTTTAAAAAATTGCATATTTAAAAAAAATAAAAAAAATAAGTTCAAGACAATACTAGAAGATCCAGGAGGGAATTTGGATGAATGAAATAGGAAATCCCGTTAATAATCGCTATCGTCTGTATGAGCTTAAATAAGGGCAAATTTTCCAAAATTGTCAAAATTAACGATTTTACAAAATTGATGTGGCAAAAATTGAGTCTTACATTGTGAATCTCCTCATCAGTGAAGAACTTATTGAGCTCATAACGTTTGCCCAAAGGCTCCACAACATTCTTGACATTCTCTTCCCATAAAGGTAAATCCTTCCGGACTTGACTGTGGTGCTCTAATGTTTGAAGTAACTTCCAGTCATGCTCATTATTAAGTTTGAGGAGTAAACCCCGAAGAACTGTAATAGCTCCGAAGTCAAAAGCAGTTTCAGAATTATTGTCAAGAACTCTGGGTGGCTGTGGGATAGAAAATAGTAATGTTTTAGAATTGGCAGTAGTAGAAGTAGAGTACTACAAGTTTTGGAATGATTCCTAGTAAATTGGAAAATTTTATTGTTTAATTAAAGTGATAGTAACTTACAACGGAAAACAGGTTAAAAAACAAAGGGTAACAATTTATTCATTGTTCATATTTTTAAAAGACCAACCTTGAAGATTGTCTGGGGCTGAAAACAGGGAAGGAGTCATTTGTATACAACACTTTCTGTACATCCATGCATTATGTATATGGTGATAGAGATGCAATAAGATAAGTACAGTGCACTCTGACTCTAAAATCCCGAAATTTTGACACATGCTCTTATTTGGGGGGAGGAAAAATAAGGAGTCAATGCTCTTATAAGGGAGTCTCTATGTAGCAAGAGTACACTGCACTGTAGATATAGATCTGGAGAGTATAAATGAAATATATTATTTGAATGGTACATTTACGGTTGACAACAAAAAGGGTAAAGCATGTACAAACTATCAACGATACCTTCACACATCACGGAGTCAGTCACATGGAGGTATTTGTCTAATCGTACATGAGGTTTGAGCCAGTAGGGTCAAAGGGCACAGGTCACAAACAATATTGCTGTAAATGACAACAACATTCGGGTACTGTCAGAAGTATTACTTAGGCATACATATCATGGTACAGGTATTCAAATGTAAGGGTAATTACACCTATCTATTCAAAAGTCTACTGAATTCAAGTCCCTACAAAACTTTCCAAGAGCAACGGGAAACAAAATCACAACAACTAATACAAGTGCAATTTATTTAATATTTCCTCCTCCAACTTCAACATCCACAGTCTCAAAAATAATGTCGAGTACAACCTTGACAGTAAATTCAGGGACGGAAGCAAGAGGTGAAGGATAAATAATAATTGAGTCCCTGGATGTCCAAACGCAGAAGAACTTGCCAGAAATTTGGGCTAGTGCAATATCTAATCATAACTTCCTACACAGAGGTCCTACGTGTAGATACCCAAATTACAAAAATGCATATGTATATAGTTATCTACATCAAATGAATGCAACAAATCTCTCAAAATCTTAACAGTCCTACAAATTAACACACATGCTAAAAGCGCCTTTCTAAACTTCAAGGTTTTGCCTGCATTTCCAATTAGGATCCAAGCAGAATTCAATCAAAAATCTCATCTCAAGCCTTTCACCCTGAAGTTTAGCAGCCCAGCGCCCTAAATTACATTTTTCGATTGCATTTTCATTCTCTGTGGACCTTCTATATGAACTCCTTGTTTATACGCAATAAGTCTTAGGGAACTCAATTTGAAGGACCCTGGACCCCACCATAACATAATTACTTAAAATATACCCAACCTTTAAAACTCATAGATCCAAAGTCATTGAAATAGAAAGTCTGAGTGATTCAAGTGAATTAAGTTTATTCTCGTATTATTAAGGGGGGAAATCATCAAAACCACAAGAGTATATAGAGTCTGTTACAAAAGAGAAGATTAATAAATGAATTGAAAGATATCATTGTTCGTCAACCCAAACACGTTCAAAGCAAGTGTCATTATTAGTTTAACAGAATGGAACCTTTACCGGGATTTTGTTCTCCATGAAAAATTTGCATTCATTAACATGAAATTTTGAGCTGGCACATTTCTCTCCACAAACTGGCCAGGAGCATTTAGAACATTGGCGTCTGTATACATAGAAAGGTATCAAATTATCTGTAGAGTAACTCCCCATAAGCAACTTCATTTAGGAATGTAAATATCGTCGGTGAAGAGGCAAAATTGGCTTGAATGCTCCCTGTAACTTTATAATTTTATTGTCTCTGTAGGGACTGCTGATTCATATTTTTTCTCCACCATAAAATCTAGACCTTATATGCCCTGTCCTTCAGTTTCCTTACTATTGTATTTTATTCTGCATTCTTTATTGTTGTTGACAGTAATGTTATATATCTGACCTGGGCAGGTATAACATTTCCCATACAGTAAAAAATCCTCTACAAAACAGACATCCGTTATAACGAAAGTGACCTGAACAATTACTTGTAGAAATAGCTTTAGTGCAAGGTTAATGCTCAACAGAAGTTTCCATGTTACGTGTGTATAAATAAGTAGGGAAATTAAGGTAAGAGTTAATTCCGTCGTGGTTTTGTATTCGCACCATTAATATATGTATTTTCAAAATCCGTAAAATTGCATCCTCCTCTCCAGTTTTACGACAAGCATAAAATCTCACATTAATATAAATACATACAATGCCTTCGTTATCATGCGCTCATATGACTCCTAACTTCCCTGCATGTGTTGTTGCTTCATATTTGCAAACTACGAATCTATTCAGAGTATCTATGTCTCTGATATGTTTTCCACAATTACCTTACGGTCTGTATAGTAAGCTTTATAGTTCCCGTAACCAAACCAATCTTTCCGCACCAGCTGTTTTGAAAAGATTTAATAACAATTTGTCTTCCTCACAATCTTAAGAATTCATCCGGAGGAATCATTTTTCAAAGTCATCCCTGCTTGCTTCTCTTTTCACAGCTGATAACTATTTTTATGTTTGGGTTTGCAGTGACAGGGGTTGACAAACCTAAGTGTTCATTCAGTTGACAGCAGCTGGATGACTCGTATTTCTCTGATGCTCACTTCACGGAGATGTATATATTTCCCAACATACGACTACTACACATTTACAAGGTCTGTATTACAGATACGTCAACCCAATCTTATAGTGCTAAATGGCTCGTATGTACTTTTAAGGGGCTCAATGTTTCCTGACAGGTCTGAGAGTTGATTGTGTATACGACAGAAATGTTGGGAATAATAATTATTTAATTTTGAGTATTGGAACCTATGTATATTATAGTAAGCTAGAACCATTTTATAGTAGGCTACAGCTAATTAATATCCTTCAAAATAAAACACGCTCTCAGTGTTAACAAAACAAAAATAAGTGATGGTACAGTTTGACAAGCGATTCATATGCATATACTGAAATCGCTACCCATTTAAAAAAAATCTGCTAATTACGTACCAATTGAGGGGAACTGAAATACTATTTGCTCCTTTCGTATTCATGTAGATATATATATATACTTTTATGTAGGCTGTATGTATGAAATGAAGGAGTTACAACTTACAAGTTAAAACTAAGTATCTATTGTCATGACTGACGAGAGGTATAAGAAATGGCCCAGTGCTATAATAATTATGTATGTCACTTCAAAAAACCAATGGAGGAAAAGGCATGTGTGTGAAAGTAGGAAATGAAGAGTAGAAATTCATATTAGTCCACACCTGTCCTTATTGTCTCGAAACTCTGAATGACAGCCAAGGCAGATTAACCCAGATGAGCGCATTGGACCCGCCACAAGATACTTCTCCGATAAGATGAGAGTGCCTTTCTTGATTTCCACCTTACTCTTTAAGTAGCTGTTGTACATAGAGATACATATCATTGACATAAAAAAAATTCCCAGTGCGACACCCGAAACAACCATCCTTATCCCTACTTAGCTTAACCATGTGTGCTAATAAATATTGAATACTTGGTAAAAATAGATATGTGTACCGCCCAAAAATCGGTGAAACTTCACAAGTGTACAATTTTGGCTCTTCATTTGTATCACCCGCAGACGCATTTTCATCAACAACTGCCGTTGATAATTTCTATTAAACATAAAAAAAGACAATAATAATTTCTGTCAAATGTTGGAACAGAAATTTTCTCAAGGGATCCACACTTCCAGGTAACAACAAGGATCAAAATTAAAATAGTAATACATTTCAAAGAGCTGCTCAAAACTTGAAGGCACTTGTGTTTTTGTGGATGCACAACTGCACAAGAGTTAAATTAGTAAACAAATGAATAAATTGTCTCTCGTACCTTTGAATGTTTTTTCCGCCCCATGTCAAGGTAACTTGATTGAGAGTATCTCCAGAGGAAGTCACTGAGAAGGAAGCACTTGAACGTTCACTGTGTGGTTGAGAGGGGATGGAGGCAATGATTAAGGTCAAGAATTGTGTATGTGTATCACTTGAGTATTACCGATTGAGAGGAATAGCTCCGGATTTGAGCTAAAACTAAATAAAAACCAAGGGAAATATTATCTTTGGCTTGTGTGAGGGAAATCCCCGTTGATACTATAAGGCTGAGGAGAGATGGTGAGGCGAGTGTGAGAAGGATCGAAGTTGTAATAGTTGTAATAGGAAGGTTCCTCATGAGCATGTATATAGCCCCTGTATATTTATTTCTACGGGAGATGGGCTCTTGCGGGGGCTAAGGTTAAGTATTTTGTTGGTGGTAAGAAATCAGAGACAATTCTGCGTTGATTAGAACAACCGAATAGTCAGTTGGGTTAATGTAAGTCAGCTTCTTGGAGCATCAAGGATGGGAAGAAGTGGCTCTGGGAGATGGGAAGACACCCGAAGGAGATTCAGTTGTTGTTATTAAGTGTTCCTTTTGTGGAGCATCTGCTTCCTCTTAGCTTCCTATACTACAAGAAATTACACAATTCTTTCCAAAAATAAACTAACATTAAAGCTACTATTTCTCTCCATCATCGTTCTTTCCGAGAGACTCAGCGTTAGTATAGCGATCCTGTAAGAGAGGGATTATATTCAAAAGAAACCTACTCAACGGTGTCTCCAAGGGATTTTTGCATATACATTTTGTAAAATACAAGCTCTCTTTTTTTTCTCGATAATAATTACATTCCTCTCCGTTTCCTTCGTTCATCACCTTTTATTCCCAGGCCTACTTTTATACACCATTACGTCCTCCTCTGGGCTCTACGGAATATATGTTGTGTATTTTCCGGGACAGAAACTATACTGCCAGAGCTATACTTTGATGATGAATGTATGTATATTTGCAGAGGAAATGTTTTTAGCAATGAATCAACAACATAAAACATTGGGGAAGATCCAATGAACTCTCAATCGCGGTCTTGAACGTTCCCAAACCCAGACGTTTGTATATATTTGTCGTCAGTATTGATCTACTATGTCGAATACAGTTTGTTTATTTCTGACCTGAATAAATTCGCATCTAATGGCATGTCTCTATAGGTTGCGGAAGCAAACAACATGGTAGTAAACGGGATGCCTTAAAACTTGCTGTTTTTACCATCCGAAATTGGGACAAACATGGAAACAGTAAAAAACTGAACCATGGAGTGGGACGTTACTACTGACAAGTATTAATGATTAAGTATGACTTGTAGTGTAGTTTATTTAAATTATTATTGCCTCCTAAGAAAAGAGTACAAGTAACAGCAATCAAATCTATTATGGTTATGGTTCATCATGTTCTCTGAGTAGGATCATTTAATGCACATGTTGTGACTTGGGACTTCAACAGCTGCCAAGAAAATTGCAATCTTCAATAGCCATGTTTTCTATATTGCAGATTTAAAAAATCCCAAAATCATTTAAATCTATATTTATATATATTATATATATTTATACATGGGATCATGCCCGCGGCGCGGGCATGATCCCACCCGCGCCAATCCCGAATATAATAATCTCTCCCTGTAAAAGACATGATCCTGGGCCAGGACCTACAAGTAATAATTAGTACAACAAACATTTAAATTCAGCTGTAGTTTCTTTCGAAACGACTGCACGTTTTTCAGGTACCAACACCCATATTAAGGGTACTGCTATAGGGCACGTTAATAGGGCTATTCGGAGTCAGAACGGCTCAAATACGAACCCACAATTATGACACGCTAAAATCCAGATTAACGTACCATAAATCCATGATTATTATCATTTGATTGTAATTTTCAAACATTTGATGGCATGCATGTAATTCTGTAATAGAATGGTAAAAAATAAAATAAATAATGTAATATTTAAGAGGGGTCATAAATACTTGAACAATGAGATTTTCTGAGGCGTTGAAAAATTATTACATCTTTTATTGTGAAAGTTCAGACTTAATAAATCATTAGACAGAAATCATTACGGATAAATGTTTTAAAGAGAGTTTGCACACTTGGGCAGTTGACACCGTTCGAATTAACTACACACGATACCCACTCCGGAAATTTTCCTGACACAATATAATGTCCTCCCATGGGATGAAAGTAAACGTAATTTTCTTACTGCTAATTTTTCACCATATCATCTGCTCAACAGGAAGGCATTTCCATTCAGTTGGAAAACAAGAACGAGACTGGAACAAGAGGTTAGAACCTGTACCTTTTCTAAACCTCACTACAATCACATATGTACATATAATTATACAATTAAAGTAGTAATGTAGTGACTCAATAACAAGTGACTTGAACTTGAATACAGATAATGTAGATTCGAGAGAATGGAAGGTTCATGGAAACCAAAGCGTCAGTGTAATCCCAGAAGTCGAAGTTGAAGTACCCATTAATCATCCACGGACTGTCGACAGTTGCAGTGGTCCAGGTTTCTTCCCTGATCCAGATGACTGCATGAAGTTTGTCAAATGTTCTTATATAGAAAGAGATGACAATATATTATTAGTTCGGGAAGTCTTTGATTGTCCCCCAGGCTCTGATTTGTGGTGTCAATCAATACAAATTTGCACTTTTGCATTCAATTGTCCACAAGCGTGCTCCTCTTGATTGAGTTTATTATTCGTCTGAGTTTAAATAATTTTAGCTACGAAATCTGTTGCATAAATATTTCTTCAGTGTAATCGGAACAAACATTTCATTGGCTAATTTTTTTTTTAAGATTAATTTAAAAACATCAAAGGACAATTAGCCCTGAGGGGGAGGTCTCAGATAAATCCTTGTCGGTAAAATTAATGTTCTAGTTTTGGTTTAAAAACAGGTACTTTTATTTACTCCATCGAAATTTTGACTAGGATTTCATAACCGCCGAGATTTGTCCCAGGAAAAAGTTATTTCAGTTTTTCGACATTAAGGATCGCTCCCAAAAACAGTTTCCAAAGTTTTGTATTCGGGCTCGTCATTTCTAGGATAAAAAAATCCAAAACTGCAATCGATGAATCGATTGCAACTAGTGTTTCTGTTCGGTATCGGGAATTCCCGAGGTTCCGGTTCGGTTTCGGTTCCGGTACGGTTTCGGGTCAACGTTTTAAAGAACCGTTACGTTTCGGTCCGGTTTCGGGTCATCGGTTTATGAACCGTCAAATTTCGGTCCGGTTTCGGGTACCAAAATCAAAACCGAAAGTTTTCGGGAATGGTTTGTTAAAGCTGCCGTTTTGTATGAAAACGCGAAACTTGCATTTGGCCAGCATTTGTCAACTATCATTTGAAAAGGCAATACAATTTTGGCTTCCATAAAAATGAATCATATACATTTTCTGACTGTTCGGAAAGGAACCGGAACCGGTTCGGGAACCGCTTTTATTTACCGGATCGATTCCGGGAAACCAAAAATGTCCCGGACTCGAAAATACCGGTTCCGGTTTTGGGAACAGAATTGGGATTTTTTTCGGTTCGGGAAAACGAGTCGGGACGAGTCCATGTTTTGGTACCGTTCAGAAACACTAATTGCAACAGAAGCGAATCGCTACTGCCTCGCTAGTGTGAGCTCGATTGAAAGTTGCTGTAATTTTGATTGGTTGGGTAATTGTTAATGTATATTTAGAGTAAAGTAGGTTGATATAATAACCGTTTATTTTGCCTTTTTTTTGGAAATGTCATCGAACGTGCAATTTCTGAGTGGGAAATATATCCCCAGCTCTCATCATGAGTCTTATTTCCTGGTCTTTGTGTGGAAGGTATTTTATTTATCGTAATCATTTCCGTGGCGAAAACGAAATTGTAGCTTTAAAGTTGTACATTTCACTGCGTCGACGGTGTTATTTGTTCATTATGTTGCCAATACACTAATGCCGTGGAGGGGAGCGTATTTTCCACGTCCATAGAAATCAAGGAATTCATTTCTGTGATTAAATCTGGTTTCTACATAAATTGGGAGTTTTTGCAAAATTTGCCGAAATTTCGAGTCGGGGAAGCTTTTTTTCGGGATTAGTGATCAACGAGTATGTTCCCGTGGTTAAATCAAGCTTTCACGTCAATTCGAAGTTTTTTTTCGAGATTTCATGTTTTTTTTTCAAAATTTCATCAAAATTCGAATTTTGTTGTGGGGAAGGTATTCTCCACGATTATAGTGATCAAGGAATTGGTTTGTGCGGTTAAATCAGATTTTTACGTAAATTCCGGGAAATTTCAAAATTTCACGAAATTTTATGAAATCTCAGTAGAATACATCCAATGGCTGCTGGATACAGGCCATGCTACAGAGATGACATATACAGCCCATGTTAACGGCTGCTGCATACAGGCCATGTTATCGGGCTGTCCTATACATTTGCACAGACAACTGTGCATAGGGCAGCCTAATGTATTAATTACTTACGTACGTAGCTCCTTCACACATATACGTACATACGTACTGCACACAGAAAGACGATGAAGGAGTGGAATGAAATCGTACACTTGTCTTGTTCATTTGTACTTATATATGTACTTAACGTGTGTAACTGTGTTAACTACTAACGTTTTGACAAATTGGAAATACGTTGAGAATCTGCGTGTAGTCGTGTAAGATCAATACGTTTTATCATATTAAAAATCGTTCCTGTGTGTAACAGTGTAAATCTAAAATATATGCACATTAATTAAATAACAAAATCAGACCATCCCGTTAGCAAGTAATGGTAGAGTGTTGATGCATGCTTCAAAGGTAAGTTATCAAATACGGATAGGTACATAAAATATTTTCAGTTATGATAAAAATGAATGACAGGACAAAAGGGGGTCGTTAAATTTTTGCGAATTTAGTACGAATTCGGCAATTTAACGGTAAAAATGTCGGAGTTTTTTGTCTCTCTACAGTCCAATGCTAGTTTAAATATTTTCCCTGAAAACACTGTCGGGAATTTTAAAAACAAGCTAAGTGGAGTGATACGATTAAATTCGGATTCATGGGAAGCTGCTCTAGTAGACTGTTCGTACATATATGGACATGTTATTATAAAGAAGGATGAAAAACTCGGGAGCGTACAGTTTTTGTGGTTTGATAAAGAAAGTGGGGAAGCTCATTTTATTGAGTTTGATTTCTTGTCTACAATGGATATAAGAACTTTGCGCGAATTATTGGAGATGTTACCGGAAATATGTCCAATTACTAATATAGTCATTGAGGGTCATATATTTCGGTGTGAAATTTATCAGGAGACAAAATCTTTACACAAGATATGTTTTAGCCCCAAATTAAGTGCAATATTAGGGATAGATGACTATGATACGGGATTAATTGGCGACGCATTTCCTAAATTGACGTATAATCCTGGAGCGGATAATAAATATCTATCTATCGGCATGGAGCAACATGATAATTTCTATAAAATATCATTTGGCAGCGGACAGAAAACTCAAGATTTTGGCGTTGCTGTATCAAAGGATTATAGCTCTGAGGCAAGGCATGAAAAAACAATTGTTCCAAAGGAATCAAGGGAAAAGGTTGCAAGTGCCATAGAAAATTACAGAAAAGACACCACACCGATAATAATTAAGGGAACTCAACCCGTGTATGCTAATGCAGGGAATACTAAATTGTTTTTATATTGTAATATAATTCAACCACAGTATCTTGCAGATGTGCAAGCTCCATGCTTAAGGATTATACCATATAAAGGGGCATATGGTGAAATTACTCACAATTCCTTCGCACCTCCTCACTTTTTAAGCCTAAGTGTTTCCGAATTTGACATTATTCACGTTTGGGTACTCACGGAGACAGGTGAACCTGTGAACTTTGACTTTTCTTCTTTTTCAGTGACAATAAAATTTCGGGAAAAGAGAATTTTAAAATGAATACTAGACCTTTTAATTGTAATGACGATTTGGACTTGTTTTATCGACGCCTCCCGCATCAAATTGGAGGTGCAATGATGCCTGACGGTCAGTTCTACTTTGCTGGTGTGAGGAGACAAAGAGGTGCGGGAATTGGTGGAATATTTGGCACTATTGCAAAGTCAATATTACCATTTGCAAAAAAATATTTACTTCCGCATGCTTTAAGTGCTATACAAAATACTGTAGCTGATGTTAGAAATGGGAGAGATTTAAAGGATGCATTGAGGATAAATTCCGTACAGTCATTAAAAGCTATGGGACGAGATTACTTGGACCAGACTGGTTCGGGACGTCGTAAGAAGCGGAAGGTTAGCCGAAAGCGTAAAGTAACTGATCGTGCAGGAAAAGGAAAAAGAGTTCGAAAGAACACTGCAAAGAGATCAAAAACACAAAAGAAAAGAAATTCTGTAGTAGGACGTCAACGGAGGAGAAAGCGTGTTAAAAAATCCCCTGTTTACCCAACAATATTCCACTAAATTGAGATCAGTAGAACATAATGGCAGCGACAAACAGTAAGACACATAAAAATAATTCACCATATACTTATGTAAGAGGTGAGACGTCATTGTTCTCTGATCCTGGGTACGACGTCACAAGATTGGGTACTCAAATTCAAACAGTTTTTCCAGTCACGAGTATTCAAGATAGGCTTGCACCTATTCAGTTTTTTGTCAAGTCAAATGATACACAGTATGTAGACCTTCGATCAACAAAGCTAAAATTAAAATGTAGGTTACTTGAACCTAATAATGTTGCAATTAAGAGTGATGACATCGTAGCACCCGTTAATAACTGTTTGCACAGTTTATTTTCGCAAGCTTCGTGCTATCTCAACGAGGTATTAATTACTCCTCAGAGCAACTTATATCCCTACAAGAGTTATTTGGAGACAATATTAGGCTATGGGAAGGAGTATAAGAAATCTCAATTGTCATGCGCTATGTTTACACGTGAAAATGACCCAACAGTTATTGACACAACTGTTGATGATGGTTACACTAAACGATACAAGAAATGTCTCAACAGCAAGGTGTTCGAATTAATAGGACGCCCGTTTATGGACATTTGTTCACAAACAAGTTATTTGTTGCCTGGTGTTGACATACGATTTGTCTTTACGAGATCTCCGGATGAATTTTGTCTCTTTACAAATACTGACGTGAAATATAAGATTGAAGTTCAAGAGGCTGTACTTTTAATTGAGAAAGTTACTCTTATGCCATCTTTGGCATTGGAACATGTACGAGATTTGGAAAAGGGTACTAATGTATGTATGCCCATGAGACGTGTCGAAGTACGGCAATTCACAATCTCGCCAGGTGTTCATCAAATTACAAACGAGAATTTATTATCGGGACTCGTCCCTTACCGTGTCATCATTGGTTTAGTTGACAGTAAATCATTTATTGGAGACCACAAATCCAATCCGTTTGTGTTTAACAATCACGACCTCAAGTATATAAATCTATCAGCCAACGGAGAAATTATTAACACTCCACTGGATTTGGATTACAACCGGGACCTCTACCTAGAGGCATATGATAACTTATTTAAAGGACTGGATATACAAACCGAGGACGTAGGCTTGGATATCACTTTCGAGCAGTTTAAGTCAAGTTTTGCCCTGTACGTGTACAATATTGCGCAAGTCAAGGAAGGGTTTGTACCTCCCAAACATGGCAACGTTAAGCTGGAATTGAAATTTAACTCTCCCACACCTAAAGCACTCACATGTGTATGCTATTTGGAATTTCCGGCAATTCTTCATATTGATCGTTACAAGAACGTTTTCTTTAAAGATTTTAACAATATTTTATAAGTGGCTATGGATACTAATCAAATACGTCAGTTGTTAGACATAATTTTTAATCCCAAAAAAGTTAATTACGATGTAATACCCTGTGATTGTTTACAAAATGTGAGCCTGTTGCACTACCCTATAGCATTAGTAGTTAATGATGAACCTCAAACACAACCAGGAAACCATTGGGTAGCCGTGTATGTACCAAAAAAATATGGACCATTGTATTTCTTTTGTAGCTATGGTTTTGGAATAAAATCCTATGCTGATGATTTTACCAAATTTGCAAATATACTTCAGTGTGAAGTCATGGAAAACATCAAATGCCTACAGTCTCTAAATTCTAATGTTTGTGGATTATATGCCATTTACTTTTTAATGAAAATGAATCGTGGATGTTGTCTTCTTAGTGTGTATCATTATTTTTCAAATGATCCTAGAAAAAATGATCAACAAATTAAAAATTTCGGAAAACAAATTTTATTGCCAACCGCAGCTAGACGTCAAATTAGTACAAAATATTCAGTACAGTGTTGTACACCATTTAAAATGTAAAAATAAATCATTTGAAGCTAATATTGTTCCCACCGTTTATTGATTCCACGGTTGATTCGTTTTCCAGTGGTGGATATTTTTGGGGTGACATTTGTAGGATGCGAGTATTTCCATGAATCTTGAACATTTTTTGAAATGACCTTGTAGGGGACATTGTTTTTTACTAAAAGTGGAACGATTTCAGCGTAGCCAATGGTGGATTCCAAATTACGTCCCGATGCCAAGGCTTTTGCCAAGACATTAATATTAGAAAAGGGAACATTTTTACCATCAACAACTATCTCGCCATTTTCATTGGAAGAAATATTTGACGCACGTAATGACTTCATAATAGCGTGCACTCGTTTTTCAATGGGTTTTTTCACAGGTTTGTTGTTTGCTTCTATTGCTAAAGGTGATTTAATTTTCATCTCATGTTTGCCATTTTTTCGGTACATATCTGTCTGGTCTGCAAGGTCAATTGCATGAGAGGTATGGTTTTTCCTCATCATTGGCAATGCTGTGACTGTATTTAAATTCAAGGATCGTCCAGTTTCATCATCTGGTTCACCATTACTTGCATAATTATTTCGATTTGATGGAACTGACGAAACTAACATTGGTGTTGATGCTTCAAGTGCACGTTGTTTTGACAGTCTCCTGGCTGCGTCGTTATACAATATAGCGCGTACATCATCGGGAATTTTCTCATTTTCAGATAAAACTTTCATTTTTTGTTCTTCCAAGTTCAAGGACCCGTTCTCTGTCTTTGCACGTTTAAAATTCATTAGTAGTTCATAGTCTGATTCTGAGATTAACTTCATTTTTCTGGCCATCATATATTTTAATTGTTCACTAACTTTGAGATGAGTGTTGGTAAAACAGATGCCAGAATTAACGGAATGAATGCACCTCCTCCTTTTTGAACAATAATAGCTCTTTCCTTTTTGGAATGTTTTTTATATTTTTTAGATGCAATTTTGTTTAAAACATTCTTGTATGGAACAAGTTTTTGCACTGTTTGTTTTGGAATATTGATGTTTCCTTTATAAACATTCAACATGCATTCACACAATGCCTTTATTTCTGATTTATCGGCATTTTTAATACACTTAATACGCTGATGCTTGCCGCAGTTTGCAATGTACCCCAAAAAATGTCTATGCCTTCTTATTTTTGAAATCATTTTGATGACTCCTGTTGATGTTATCAGTTTCGTCAATTAAAGTAATCTGCCGGTGTAACGTTGATGTCATTATTATTTAGGCTGTATAAGATGGAAGAACCTACTGTTGAAGAGCAGTATTTAAATATACACAAAAATGGAAGTTTTGGTGGTATTAATCATTTCTTAGAAAATAACAAGTCGGATAAAAACTACAATAGAAAGGAAGTCGAAAATAGACTTTCGTCTTTAAAGTCCTACACTTATCATAAACCTATCAAAAGAAAATTCCCGCGTAGGCAAGTATACATTCCGTGCATGAATTATCAATATGTGATTGACCTAGTTGACGTGAGGAAATATAAGAGACAAAATAGTTTTATAACCTACTTATTATCATGTATTGATGGATTCTCAAAATATGCCTACTTTGTACCCTTGAAAAACAAGAAACCAGAAACTGTTATAAACGGACTTGAAACTATTTTTCAAACTTCTAAAGTATATCCCAAAAAAATTCAGAGTGACGCAGGATTAGAGTTTACATCGAAGCAAACTCAAAGTTATTTTAAAAAGCACGGAATCGAACATTTTAGTACCAGTTTAAAAAGTACTAAAGCATGCCTTGTTGAAAGATTACATCGTACTATTTTTGAAAGGATCTCAAGATACCTAACGCACATGAAAACCAAAAAATATTTAAAAATTTTGCAGCATGTTGTAAATAATTATAATAATTCAAAACATTCCAGTATAGGCATGGCTCCCTCTGAAGTTACAAAAGATAACGAGGTTGAAGTATATCGAAAGTTGTATGGGGGTCATGCACAGGAAAAACCAAAATCAAAACCAAAGTTCCATGTTGGTGACAAAGTTTTGCGTGTGGAGTCCCGCAAGCTGTTTCATAAGGGGTATCTGGGTTCATGGGAAAAAAATATTTACACAGTTACTAGGATTGCTAACACGCAACCATGGACATATTATTTAGAGTCATCAGATAAAGTCCCCGTAAACGGGTGCTATTACGCCCAAGAACTGCAAAAAGTTAGTCATTTGTAATTTATCTTTTGAGGTATAATGTGCCTGTTTTCATACTGTGTAGATATTTTTGAAGAATATCGTAAAACCCTTTGTTCAACGTCTGCGCCAGGCATTTGTGAAAAAATTTCATATAAGTGTAATTGTATTGTTTGCAACTCCGGCATGGCGCAAGCGCAAGTTGATATGAGCCTCAAAGGTTCTTCATCAGTCAAGAGTTCAAAACCATCCTCAAAACAAGAGAGGGGCGTCAAAGAAATATCGCTTCCATACCCTCCTTATCCACCAGGTATTCCAACCATTTACAAAGAGCCAAAACAAATGAAGAGAACCAAATCAACGACTAGTTTTCAGTCGGTAATTCATTCTGTCCCTCTTCATTTACGCATTCAAAGCACGCCCATTGAAGGCAACATATATCCAAAAATAGAATTGGAAAGCAGTTGGGTGTTATATGTGGGGAACGAACTTGGAGGTCCTGGACACACTCATTTAAATATCCGGGACAGATCGCGTCAGGGAACGTCAAGGGATATCGCTGAAGGTTCCACCCCCTACGTGGGAGTTGCCTTGCCTCTGGAGATGGTCTACTCTCTCACAGAAGGATTAAGTCAGTTGGCAAATTACAGCAGCTATAATCAGCAGCGTCAAAACTAACACTCTCAATCTCTCAAGTTTTAATAGTTATATTTTTTGATTATTTTTAACCTTCTATTAATTTCAAAATGGATTCGAATTTTCGTAAACCTGTAATGGAAATTGTGCATAAGCGATTTGATATGAGGCGGAAAACTCAACTTTCTGGTAAGTAGATTCACCTGTTTTAGTAGTTGCTTTTAAGTTAAACGCATAAAGATGTTTGTTGACATGAATGATGTACGTATTGCTTGAAAGTTATTACATAAAACTGGGGTTTCTACTTATAGGTTCGAAACCTGGAGAAGGAGCATTGAATCATCCCTATCGCCGCCAAGAACGCAGCACAGATTTGATGGATTCCGAAATTGTTGAGGGGAGAAGAATCATACCTACCCCTGTTGTCGGTTCATCATCATCATCATCATCATCAGTAGATTTTCGCTACCCGGATTCTGGCTCAATGGATTTACCCGTCTCCGATACTGTTGGAGAGGAGTCAAATATTTTGGGCTCATCTACTCATCAACAAGTCATTGGAGATGGTGATGGTTTTGATGTAGAACGAAAACGACCGTATGATGCTGCTGCCGCTGCGGATATTGTTGGTGATTCATCTGCTCCAGCACCTAAATCTATTATCGACCCTGTGGCACCTGTTGTAGATGCTGTAGCTAGTGCTTCTAACCAGAAGATCGTGTCATGTTATTATCGCACTCTACCGTACGAGGGAAATGAACTAACATTTGTCTACATCAAGCGGATGGGGAAGACAGTCAACATGAACATTAGCAGAATTCCATGGCTGATTCAAAGGTTATCTTATTATTACAGTCTCAAAGGTGATAATATGCAGGCAATGGGACAGGCTCTTGAAAATTGTTATAACATGTACGCCAATGTTGCAAGTGAAATCGATGAATCAGAACTTGATATTTGATTTTTCTTCCAACTGTGTTTGTTTTGTTCAATTTCCGTGAATATATCTTTCCATCCAGAATATATATTATTTGAATAAAAATAGACCGAAAAGTTGTTGAATAACAATAAAGACGAAATAATTATATTGTGTATATGTACATTCATTTCAACTGATGGCTTCCCAATATTGATTCTCATCACTTACATATGAAATTCATCGATAGTACGTAATATCATATAAAAAAAATCTGGGGGTAAGATTCTTAGCATAATACGGAAGGATTAGGGGTAAGGTGGAGGAAAGGAAAAGAGCTTGGCTGGACCCTTTTCTTCCTACCCTCTCCTCCTTCCCTTTATCCAGCCAAGCTCCTGGAGGGGGAGGGCGATGTAACGCCGTCGCAGAAATGACTCGAATCGATCTCATGTGATACTACAGCACTTCAATAATCATTCCTTATTCAAAGTATTTCTTCAACAAGCTGAACATAGTAAGGGAGCTAGAGAAAAAAGTTGATCGAGAATATTAATCATGTCACGAATTTTATTCGGATATTACAAGGCTCGTGCATTTTACCAAAATGGTCAGCACATACGATTTATTTCTGACTTTTACGGAGTCAACCCTAAATTGTGGAAAGATTTGGACAATACAAGACATGTGTACCAGTATCGAAAAAGTTTCCGTGAAGAAGATGCTAGGCAGGAGCCGGAAAAATATTTTGAGGAAATATCAGAATATTTACAAAGTGTTGTGGAAACTCCTGGAATTGCAGGTATTCTACTCTTAAACCAGGATAACGATCCAGATCTCAAATTGTTCCACTCACTATGTCCCCACGGAAAACTCTTTCACGGTTCAGTGTTATCACGTGCCATGAGAAGGAGCGGGAAAATACACCTTCCATTCAAATCTGACCATGAATTGTTTGTCTGGATGGAAAGGACAGTCAACTGGCTTTCGTCAAACTGGATTTACTTTTCCTCGTACCTACGTAAGTATAATCATTGCTAAATAGCTCTAGTATAACATGATATTGATCATTTTGATGATATTTGTTATGTAAGTTAATGCCTATGCCTGATGTCTTTGTACATTTTGTTTATTTGTATTTATCATAACCATAATCATATTAATTTTATGTATTTTTGCAGATGGTATTAGTCAGCAGGTCGATAATCGGTATTTGGATGGTGCCTATCAACACTACCTTTCTCTGGGACCAAAGGGGTACTATTTTGATAGGGTGAAGACCAATTTTACTCTGATGGAGATTGAAAGATGGTATTCCATTGACGGACCAGGGGATAAGAAATCGCTCAATCCAACTCATTTTCGTGTTCATCGTCAGTCCTACGGACGTCCCTACGAATCATTCTACATGGAACATAGACAGTATGGTTTGTGCTTTCAAAAATGTATTTGGAATTTTGGTATTACAGATGATATCAGGAAATATGCATTTATATTTTTCGATAACGAGACTCGTCGTATATGTACTGACTTTAATTACAAAGCATGTACATCATCTCCTATTTGGAGCTCATTGGTTGAACTTGTACATGATAGAGCTCCACGACCAATCACTGCTCATACAGAAGTTATTGATGAACAATTCCCGCTCCGGGATCTGGCAATTTCTTCAAATAAGTTCAAACACTTTTTCGAGGAGATCTGGAAAGTTCTGGATGAAAAAATATTTGATCTTGACTTTATTGGAGAACTTGCAAAAAAGCAGAGGGATGAGTCATACGATGATTTGCCTGATTTTGTGTGCACAACTGAACGTGAGATAAAACTTCGTTATTATCCCAAACTACCATGTGTTGATAGTTGTGATGAACCGTATGAAACGGATGACGAACATGGGTACTTCCCAAGTTTGCCAACCTTCCCTTCTGATGACAGTGATACTCCACAAGTAGAATGTTATCAACAAACTGTTTATGACAGCCCCGAAAACTCCAATAGGAATTTAGCACTGTATGATCGAAAAATATCTATGCATCATAATCAGACTATGTCACAGCGAATGAAAGCTAGACCTAGTTGGTACTATTGTAGAGTAGACACTTCTGATGAAGAAGATGAGCATGCAGATGCTGATAATACTTGTAAGCAATAAGATGTACATATGTGTTAAATTTATTTTCATTTCTTCACATAAACTGTACATTGTTTATCGGGAAAGATACATGATCTATATCTATGAGAGTCTTTTTGTGTAGCACTAGTGTCAATAAAAACATAACCATGTGGTCTTGATGTTGAATCTTTGTATGCAGATTCCAAAACTTGATCTGTTTTTCCAAAATTTATCTGCCTTCCTAAAATGTTAATAAATGTCGAATCTTTGACAAATTTGAAACATATGATGTATTTGGCATTTCTTGTTAGCACTGTTGCACCTTTTTGATAGAAATTCTGTAGGATAAGTATAACAAATATATTTCTATGATGACTCTCACGACAGAATAAGTTTTCAACTTTCTTTCCTGTTGTGGCTTCCGTCATTAGATCGTCAATTATCACAAGCACTGGTCGTGTATTTCCTTCATCGACATCATACTCGAGACCTCTCACATACTCAATTTTATTTTCTGCATGTTTTTGCATTTCAGCAAATAAAACTGGTTGATTTTCAGAAAAGCAATAAATTATACGCTCAACTTTGGGCTCAAAAATGTCATCTCGACGCTTTATTATTTCACTAACAAGAACTGATTTACCAGACTGGCTTGGACCCGCGATAATTAAATTACCCGGGACCCTTAATTTGTAATCAAAATTATCCCCACTTGCCATATTTTTGTATGAAAATAATGATGTGATTTTATGATATTTTTTCTATTTATTCAATTCTCACACAACAACAACAACATCAGCAATTACAACAACAACAACAACATATGTGTAATCAATCAGATTTCTTATTTGTAACTAACATATTTACTACATAGCTATAGTCTTAAATATTTATTGAAATTCAGGAATGTCTTTATGTCCAAAAGCAAGACTGTTATACTTACTGATCCAAAACTTTTTCGAATCAAAACTACTCAATGCCTTCTTATTCATTGTAATGGTGTACAATTCATGCTTATAACTTCGTATTGTCGTCATCGGTATGTCCCATACAATACCTTCCTCCAGAGATTTTACAAACATTTCATACTTAATTCTATTCTTTCTTGCTCTCATAACAATTCCTTTTGCCTTAATGTATGAATTAAATTCTAACTCTAAATCATCCAACTTTAGCAAACAGTACAATTTTGGTGCCAGGAATACACCTTTAACTAAGATACTATTGGGCATTTCATCTTTCATTAATCCTAATATTCCTTTAAATTCATTGGTGTACAATAATTCCTTTCTCTTATCTTTACAGTTAGCATAAACACTAAAATCAAATCGTTTGCCATTATCATTTTGATACAATCTTTTTAAATCAACATACAAATCATCTGTTATAAAAAGGTATACAAATGCATCAGTGTCCATCATACATATTTGTGAAATGTCACCTGGGTAGTACTTTTTAGTAAAATTATAATGAAAATCATACATGTGTGCTTTGGAAATATCAAGCACAGCACTGCCCGACGCTATCATACTATCCAAACATATAGATAATTTGCTCATATAGAATATAACCATATCTCCATTAAACAAAATTTCCATACTCTCCAAAGTTGGTTTATTTGCCCAATACTTGCATTGCGTCGAACTCCGTGCAAACCGGCTATTCTTATGTTTGCGTTTATCCATACACATTCTGCCATAACATACATTTGGATAATATTTGAACAATTTATTTTCGTACACTGATGTTGCTATAGATCGTTGTCTAGCACAGTATTCTACATACGGTTTCATCCACTTTTTTTGCAAAAATGACATAATCCTATGTACCTTTGTTATAACTATACCCAATTTCAGATATACCTTTAATGCACGGTAATGTATACCATACTTGGATTTTGGCTTTAAGTCACAAATCAATTTGTCCCCCTGAAGCTGTTTAATACAAATTCCAAGTTGATGAAGTTGGTCTTGGGATTGGGGTGAAAGGTCGTCAAATTCAACATTTGACTTTTGTGGGGCAGGAGGTAATTCACTTAAATAATCATGTAATTCAGATGGTATGAAGAAATCAATTTCAAAAAAATATCCCCTTGTGTCATCGTCTGAAATAGACATTATCCAGTCTTTGATTTCGGGTATTGTCTTGTCTTTCCACTTGGACTGTTGTACCCACTCATAACCTGCATATGGTAAGCTTTGAGACATGGCATAACCGTAAAGGTTTGTCATGTCCCAATACTGCAGGTAGCTGTGTGGTTTTTCAGCATCATATAATGATCCCATGTAAGGATTATTAACTTCTGCATTTTTGAGACAAGTTTGAGTTATACCACCTCTTATTGTTTTTTCCAAAAATAAATACATGTCGGGCTGCTGAATTAGCTCAAATTCTGTCTTACTCATTAAAATCGATGCATCTTTACTTAAACCTGGTAGGCTAATATAATGGGCAGGATCGACCGAAAATGCTCGAAATGTCGTTCTTCGAAATTGTTCAAACACATCGCATAAAAGAGCAACATCTGTTAAAACATATAAATCATGGAATTCTCCCATGTTCTTTATACTAAATGCATTCCATACATTGATTGCATGTTGATATTCCTCCTCCTTAATACTTTTTTCCTTTAAAGAAGAATAAAAGTGTTCACGTGACGGTAATTTCGTTTCATTAAATTTTGAAAAATCATTCATATATTCGTAAGGATAGTACTGTTTTTTGTATAACAGTTCCACACTTTCATTCGAAAAATCCTTGAATAATTCTTTGACAGTAACAAAAATTCCTGTCCCGTCTTTTCGAGCAGTTTCAACAATAGTTTCAAGGGATTCTGGCAAAAATTTCAATGAATCGACAAATCTTATAACATTACGCTTTTTAGTAGTTATAGATATACTTACATGCTTTTCATGAGTAAGAGGAATTGAGGTTACCTTCAAAATATCATCATTGTCAGACTTTATACCCTTAAATATAAACTGTGAATCATAGGACAAGTTGTGGAAAAAAACCGGAATGAAAAACTTCAATCTTGCATTTATGTTGCAATTTGAATGGGCAAATCCGACTAAAAGGTTTGTAATGTGATCATGATGAGTCACTTTAGTCTCATCATATTGAAATTTTTGCTTGCAAAAATAACAATTAACTGTCCTATCTCTTTCATCTTCTTGTTCTGGGGTTAAAAGGGGAGCATTTGCATTTCTTTTTTGACATTCACGTAATTCATCAAAGTACGGTTGAGTATGTTCAATTATACTTTCAATAAATTTCTCGTGAGCATCTTCCCCACGATACCTTTCCCAGTATAATATTTCTCCCAAATGATGCTTAATTACATAAGCATAACCACAAGGAAGATGCTCCGACAACTTAACTGTATTAGAAGCATGATGGAACATACAATTGATATCCGTACAATTATCTATTTGAGGACACTGTTCCCTATGAATCGGTTTTAATATGGACTCAAAATCTGCATAAATCACAAACCATTGTGTTAATGTGCGATTAAAATCCATGAATTTGTAGGTTTTACTACGAGGGAATCTTACCGACTGGGGTTTATACGTAACACATATTTCACGATGCCGTGCTAATGTTTCCGGTGTAAGAAAATGGGAAAGGCATGAGTAACAGTAAAATTTCTGTCCCGAACGGACTTTATTTACAAGTCCGGAAAGTCCACTTGTGGGATTTTCCTCACTCTGCTTTAACAAAACATAATGATTTTGCCCATTGTGTGTTACTAGGAGCAGATCAATATGTTTTTTAGCTGTAACATTTTTACTTACATACATGGGATATACATTTCCACGTTTCCTACTTTGTCCATATCTGGTTTTATAAACTTGACCATTTTCTTCATACCCAATAACATTTACGGAAATTTCCGGATTTGCAGCTTCAAACTTGTGAATGTGCTTTATTTTCACGGGATATTTCAAACATTCGTGATTAACTGTCTCAGAAATTTCCGTATAAGATTCAACTTTAGTTGCCTTTGCTTTACACCGTTTATTTCCTCTATATAGAGGATGAAGTTCTGCTAAAATCGAGTACAAGAAACATTTTTTATCATTGTAATTCTCTACATTAACAACACAATGTTTCGCCTTTAGCCCTTCAGGCATTTCAAAATAGGTACTGTCTCCTCCACTTAATGGGTTAAATGGTACAGTACTAAATGAAAACTCGGTGATTTTTAAAATACACCAGTTACTTGACCTTGTAGTAAGTGTGTCCACATCATCTGACATTTTTTTGCACATTAGATCAATTGTTGAATTGATCATGCATTCATCTAAAATCTTGTGGCACATTGAGTTGATAAAAAATGTTTCTCGAATATTGTTCTCTGCAAATGGTTTCTCCATCAAGATTTTACTGTGGGCAAAAAATGAGCTACTCTGTTTTTCCCTTAAAATTTTCTTCATTGAATCCCTTAGAATATTACGAATTGTTGAAAAGAGACCACTAATTGACATAAATTCATGGCTTCCTATCGATAACATATACTCCTGACATGTTTCAAAAGCATTGGCTTTCAATAAAAACCTTAATCCTAATTCATTATTATTATTATTATTATTATTATTATTACTAAAACTTGGATTCCCTCCAGTTTGTGTATTATTAGTTTGATTGTCATAATAGACTGACCTATGTATATTAAACTTGTGAATATCTAAATCTGCTCTTGTTTGGAATTGAATACCACATAACGTACAAAATCGTTGTCTGTATTGTTGAATCTGGTGTGTGAGCTGCTCCTCAAAGTCTATTTGCTGTGGTTGCTGCAGATGTTGATGCTGTGCTTGCTGAGATACATCACCTTCACTTTCTTGCTCTATTTCATGTAAAAAGATAAATAAAATAATAATCATTAGAATATTAACAAATACGTAAACATTATCACAAATATAAAACATATGCTCCCTATTTTTCAAATTAATTTCTTACCTAACATTCGTCCTCGTCCGAGCTGTACACTATGATCCTCTTTCTCAGCTTTCTCAATCTCATGATAGATGTTTTGAGTTCCTGATACTCCGAGTCCTCGCTCGACGGAATTTCCTCCGTTGAACAATCCTGGTTCTGTGGGTTCACGTCTTTGATTTCCATTCCCGTGACCATATCCGTACGGGGGCATGATCCGGATTCGCTTGCATTCTCCTCCTCCGTCTTTTCCATCTTTGAAGACATTTCGTCGTCCGATATGTCTATGACTTCTACTTGTGGAAGATTTGGGGCATTGTGATCCATTGAGGGTGGTGCCAATCTGTCCACTTGAATCTCTTGTTGTGGAATTACTTCCATGGCCTGTCCCGGCTGTTCCATTGCGCCAAAAGCTACATCCTGGTTGTTCATTACTATGGCCTGCATTTCCTCGTTGTCCAAAATCGCCTCTGCAATGTCCTCTGGTAATATTGGGGACAGTTCCGGTTCCTGTTGCATTTCTAAAAAATCATCCTGTTCGTATGCTCCATATTTCGTTTTAGCTATATAAACACATGCCAGTGTAAGCAAGCATTTCTAATATTATCTCTGCATGTAACATAATATGGGATTTCGCAATGCTCACCTTCTTTCTGAGTCATCCAGTTCCCAGGAGTATTTGGTGGAGCAGATGGATTAAATTCCTCTCGTTGCAGACTGCATGATGGGATTGCACAATCCTCGCTACTCTGACCAACTACAATCAATATACGCTTATATTATACTTATACATACATACATCAAAAGTAACATCACATACCATATATATTGATATTAGAAACTTACGTAATTTGTGAGAGCTAATGTTTCCATCTGTCATCTGATCCCTCACGTTATTGTTCACACTCAAAACTGATTCATCTACAATTTTACAAAATTTCAACAATAATTCAAAATTTGGAAATATCTTTCTCAAGCAGCGTATTCCTTTCATTTTTTGCATTTCGTTGATCTCACAAATGAAAATAAGTTTACCTGCCACATTTGCAGTACTAGCAGAAATTGTCTGCGTCTCATCTCCATTTACAGGCACAGCATGGCTATCCTTTCCGTTTTCATTCATTCCATTTTTCTTTCCACTCCCTGAACTACTTTGACATTCTTCCTCCATCTCCATATTACTTTGCCCGTCATTTTTCTCCTCCACATCTGACATAAAATCACAACAAAAAACGATATATGTACAATCCTCTTTCAATGCTTATAAATATACACCATTAGGCAATTATTTTTTTTTGACAATTATTTAGGCAATTAGTTTCATGTTAAAAATAGTATACCTATCCAAGGATTCTTTTCAAACACTTCACACCAGTCGATATGATACTGATCATTATGATCATCTAAATTATCGTAGCTTCTACCACAAACACTGCACGAATACATTATAATGCAGAAAAACCACAACAATTCACAATAAGAAAATGTTTGATACAGGCAATTATGATAAAGAAAGACCCTCTTGGATTATCTCACTTTGACTATGATTGCACGACTGAGATCGAATGCTCCAGACAATGGTGCCTGCGAGTCGTCAGTCTCATTGAATAATCAGGGTGTCATATTTCCTAATGCAAGTAATCATCCCTAATATTATCCCTGGTTCATTATTCCTCTTGTCTTAACTCTGACTACTTTTCCTCATTTTCCTGTCTCATTTTTGAAGTCATCCCAAAATCTTAGAATGGCGCAAATTCAAGTATTGCAACGGTTTGGTAAGAACTTTACCGGTCGAGTTGTGGAATTTATGCCAAGTTCTATTGTTGAAGTTAATACCGGCCCAGATCTTAACCTTTACGCGAGGCAATGTGAGGATTTAATCTTCTGTGGCAAGCAATTCATCTACCAAGAGGCAATGGATCATCCGAGATCATTCTGGATTGCACCTGTTTTTCTTACCGGTATTTATAACATCAATACTGGAAAAGCAGTGTCAAAACATCCACCGTACCCCATACTTTTCCGTCTTCTTGCTGACTGGGAAATCCAATCCCACTGTTTTGAAAAGTGGATGGAAGACGCGAGGATCCTGACTGCAAATGAATGCCAAGGCGAAGGACTTCAACTAAGGAACCCTACGCTATTATTGTCTTCTTTCGTGTGTTCCCCACAATCTTTGTAAGGATTTTCGTTATTTACATAAATCATAATTTGTGACACATTTAGTTGTTCTCTGAGAAAAAAAAAACTGTTGTTTATGTAAATGCTGATAAAATGTACAATGAGAAAGAAAAAAAGTGAAATAATATACTAATTATGTTAATATATTATATATTTTAGCCACTATTCCTTCCCTGGGGAGATACACACGTCAATTCTGCATACTTCTGTCGAGTGTCCATATTGTCTGGAATTGCCTGATCAAGGAGGAGTAGCTCCCACCGTACCGTTTAGATGTAGAAGAGCAAAGAACTTTCAGTTGACCTTCCATCCCTCTGGATCCTACGAACGTGCATTCGTACACTATAAGAACTATCTCAAACAAACTACGATCGGGATTGTACCAGTCACTACTGTTAACATGGCATCTCGTACCAAGATACTAGAGATTATGCAAGTTGCTGCAAACGTGATCATGAGTATGCATCAAACCTATCCCAACTTTGGGGCAATCCAGTTCAACTTCAATTCTTTGATGACCGGACCTGATGGAAACTTGCATAACACAGAATTAGAAGACAACAGCTACACTCCTATGGGTCATCAGATTCCTGTCTACTACTTGCTGGCCTACCTGTACCGGTTCGTTTATCACATAATACAACGTGAGCGTGAGGGAGTTTCTTACCAATATCCTTGTTTGGCTGTGGTTTGGGAACTCAAAACTCCAGCGTAAGATTTTTTTTTAAACTACGTTAGTATTTCGTTTAATTATTGTATGTGTGATAATGTATGTATGAATATTAAAATTAATGAGAATTTGAGTAATCGAAGTAATTTGAATAATTTAAAACTTTATTTTATTACCCTTAGGACGTGTCCAGCGGAGGCAAAACTACGAATTCAGCAGTTTGGGGATCGTTTCATTGGTCTTGGGAGTTCTCCGGAAACACGGTTCACTTTACCAGAGAAGCAGTTTATGGTGGAATACATCCGTCAAAATGGGTATAATTTGGCCCTTCTTAGAAGAAATCATATCTTTGAATAATTCATGGAAAATGATTTGCAATTTTGAACTAATGAAATAAACTTCCTTAGTTCCTGAATTTATGTTCATTGGATTATTAACTTTTCCACATATTACATGTAGACACTATCATAAGATTTGTACGAATAGTAGTATTCCTCCACATTTGAATTATTTTCCTGGTTCATTTTATTCTGATACATAAAGTTGCACGATTTCATCCATTTCTGCATTTATTTGTAATTTGGAACTTCACTGTAATTTACTCCATGGTAATTTGCATTTAATAGGAAATTCTGAGTTTAAACTAAATGTACTTTTCCTCTTCCTTTAAATTATTATATCATAGAAATTACGCTCACTTTCTGATTCTCCTACTCATAATACATACTATCGGATCATAATTCATTCACTTAGGAACATGAAAGAATGAATAATTATTACTGATTTGCTCTTTCATTCTTCATATTAATCTTAATTTACATTTAATTTCATTAAATATACACTTTCCTTCCCTATGCTAGTATCCCAGGATTAATTTTCCATAATTAAAAAATTCTGTACTTAATTGTCACTTAATTGTCACTTAATTGCAATTAATTAACACCTAATTGCAATTGTTAGTTAATTGAATTGATGTACATACGTTATCTAATACATACATCATCTTATCCGATCTTGTCATATCATCTCACAATATGACATATGTAGTCAATCATTGCATCACAATGGCTACCCACGCCAAATCTGGGCGCCAAAAACTAAAACTCACGTGTACTTTATCTCCACTCGAGTCACCTGTGAATTCCTTGTATACTGTTCCCAGGTGTTTCACGTGTTATCATGGAAGAGTTTTTTGATCAGTGGAGGGAACAAGGTAGCCGCAGGAGCGCGTTAGGTGAATGGTTTGAAAATATTCGTAGAAGATACATTGCTTCACTCGAGGACACGTTTCTGTACAGCAGATTCCTGGAACTACCTGTTGGACATGGACCTAGCAAGTACATGGTTCGCTTTCAGAATGGATTAAAGGATCCTGAAATTCAAAAGGCCTTGTTCGTTATTATTCTTCCCAATTCCTTACGTTATCGACTTCGTATGGGAATTCTCGTGTTGAACTTGACTGATGGAAATTTTCACTACTATGGTCCTCTTGTCAACAATTTTGTCAAACGACATGTTTCAAGTTTTGCCAGATTCCTGACGACTCTGAAAGTCAGAGGATTGAACAACTATAAAGACGTCCATATCACTTATTACTTTCAAAAGCAAAAACTTTTCCCGAGGTAAGTTCACACACTTCCATTCTCAATTTTTCACTAATAATCCCTAAAAATATTAAGGAATATTTACTTAGGCTTCTATTTGGTCTTATTTGCAGAATGGTGAATTTGGGAGGTCCTGTTACAGCGTATTTCCTACGATTGCACTTGCTGAAGGACAATGTGAACTTTCCGGACACTGAAGATGAGCTCTGGGACGATTTGTACAAGTTTCTTGAAAATGAGGCTTTTTCTTTAAAACTGGAGAAGGTCTGCAATTTTGATCAAAGTCGACTGGCTTATCGTATTCGCTGAGGAGACTCTGACGTATTTTTCTATTTTTCTATTGAATTTTATATATATATTATGAGATTAATAAAGAAATTTGTACTTACTTACTCTTACTTTTGCTTTGAACGCGTGGAAACTTTTGACAGTTGGGGAAAAGTTGGGCATGTGATTTGTCGTGTAAGTAGGTTTCAATCCACTCTCCTTCTTCACAAGCTTCTTCTCTGCGCGTGTGCCAAGTGTGCAACATATATGTAGGTATATGCATGTAGGAGATACGTACGTACGTAATTAATACATTAGGCTGTCCTATACACAGCTGTCTGTGCAAATGTATAGGACAGCCCGAACACATGGGCTGTATATGTCATCTCTCTAGCATGGCCTGTATCCAGCAGCCATTGGATGTATTCTACTAATCTCGAAAATTGAAAAAATAAAGGCGTTATTCCCAAGTCCAGGACCAAACAGGTCGTTTGCCGCTGGTCCGATCGTTGTATCTCGTCCCGTGCGAGAGCCTTTAGAAGGACAGAATAAAAAATCAGGTTTTCCCCTCAATTCAAGATTTTTTTCCCCGAAATTTCAAGATTGTTTTCAAAATTTCATGATTTGTTTGGAAATTTCATCAAAATTCGAATTTTGTGGCGGGGAAGGTATTCTCCACGATTTTAGGGATCAAGAAATTCGTTTGTACGGCTAAATCAGATTTTTACGTAAATTCTGAATATTTTCGAAATTTCATAAAATTTCAGGTGGGAAAGGTATTTTCAACGACATTAGTGATCACCGAATTCGCTTGTGCGGTTAAATCAGATTTTTACGTAAATTCCGGGAAATTTCAAAATTTCATGAAATTTTATGAAATCTCGAAAATTGAAAAAATAAAGGCGTTATTCCCAAGTCCAGGACCCAACAGATCGTTTGCCGCTGGTCCGGTCGCTGTATCTCGTCCCGAGCGGGAGCCTTTAGAAGGACAAAATCAAAAACGAGCAAATTTACAAAAGCGCTTCGCTTTAAAAAATCATCTGTGATCAGCACTACGTGCTAAGTCACCAGGGGGCGAAGCGCCGGCGGAATGTGCAACAAGGGTTATCTAAATACTATAATTTGAAGATGATGACGGAAGGGACAGGGAGGGCATTTTTAAATCTTCGCTCCGTCCTCAACGCGCTTTTTAGGATTGCGAGTACACAATGCAATAAAGCGCTTTTGCTATAAGTAATGCAATGTACAAGCACACGGCACGCAACGCAGCACGCTGTGGCTTTAGCTAGAATTGCCGCTCCGCGTCCTCTCCCCTTACATTAAATAGCATGCTTCCACCGACGCAGGCGGTGGCCATGCTGCTCGTTAACAGTAATGTGGTCACTGCTGCCCTATTCTATTCCGACTTGAATAGGAAAATATGAATTTGAATAGAATTGCCGACATTTATACAGAAATAAATCAAATAGAATTGAATAGCTCGATTTTTGAAACTCCCAGACTAGAATAGAATAGAATATGCACCTGATGCCAAGATTAGAATTGAATAGTAAAAACAGCAAAATTCTTATTCAAATCTGAGCCTATGAGAATGTCATAAACAAAAAAAAATTAACTAAAGCCCTTTGATTGCATGTGTAAAAATCATTGATACGCGATAATTTGAGACTTCGAGTAGGGTGGCGTCAGTTACCGCCGTCAAAGTAAGACGAATTTCAAGTTTTTTTAAATTTCATAATTTCTTTCAAAAAATTATAATATAAATTTCATTGAAATCGGTACTGCGGTTTTTGAGATATGGTGCGGAAGGACACACACACGGACGCACAGACAAGGTTGTTTTACTAAGAGGCTGGCGCCACCCTAAAAACTAGAAATATATTTTGAGGGTAGGCATTACTTTATTAATTCAGGCCTGTTAACTGCCAATTATTGAGTACAAATAATTATTTATACGCCCGTTAAATTCTCTTCTGCCTGGAAATGACTCGTAAATTTGGTAAATATCAGTTATTTTATTATCATTGTCAATAGCAAGTTATAATTCAAGGACCTGGAAATTGGAATTGTGAAAGAAAATGTACTTATATTTATACAGCGTGCTTTACCCACTAGTTTTCAGCGCGCGTTTTTTAATTGCTGATGAATAGAATTTGAATAGGAATAGAATAAAAATTATCTAATTTTTTTCAATACACTTTACTCTCCTGTTTGCCGGATTGTATTTAAAAAACTATTCAAGGTTTTGCGTTTAGTGCTGCACATTTTAAAGTCTAAATCTAAATTAGTGGTCAATAAATATTAATAAATTTATACAATACTGCCAGTTATAGTTCACATTCAATCTCCCGAGACATCGTGGTTAACTGGAAACTGAAGTGCAAAAATATGCTTAGTATGCAGTTTTCACGTTTTGTTTCCAAATTCTGGTGGAAACGACTGCACACATACCAATTATTTTTTGAAAATCCGTTATAGAATGTGTGTACCACTCCACCGTACCATGAAATATGTTCCCTTATAGGGAGTTTTCCCTTATAAACATATCCCTTATAAGCCGAGTCTTATACATGTAGTTATATGGGCATTTTGCCGGGACCAACCAATTATGTCCCTTATAGTGAGTTTTCCCTTATAGAGTACTCCCTTATAGAGAGATTTGACTGTATTATATTCAGTACGCATATAGTAAATTGTGCAACATGTTTCATATTCGATTTTAAAACACCATGTACAAGTACTCCCGACCTCTACCGGTGGTTAGAACACACAATTCAATGTGAACAACAAATCCTACAATAGATGGCGTAAGCTGTACTCCCCAATGTCCCCAATGTGAACACATATGTATTAGTATGAGTTTATACGTGACCTCATTTAATTTTCTGAGGTAAAACGAATGACACGATGTCCTTCAAAAACAAAAGGGTTCTTCCTTTTTGCTTGATCTGTCCCGGTAAAAATGTTGTAATGTGTAGTAGCAATGGTTCTGCAGATATCGTGCGGACAAGACAGCCTCTACAGACAGGCAGACAGGCAGATAGCCAGACAGCCAGACCTTCGCAATAGGGATCTCGCTTCACTTCGCCCCTAAAAATGTTTCTGGTAGAGCTTGTTTGCACTTCCAAACTGTATCCAAATTCAGTGTAATCCCTGGAAGAAAGTGGCAGACGTGCTCAAAAATATGCATTTTCAAATATTCGAGGTAAAAATTTGAAAACTGTTGTTACAAAATCATTTTTATTTGGGGTTAGCACCAGGCCGGTGGCAGGTTCCAGTACCCGCCGGATATTTATGTTAGCAGTAAAGCAATAGACTAGCCATAAGTGGATTTACGTTTTGTTTGGTCCTATTTGGCCAACACAAACGGCAGTAATCGTGATGTAACCATGCTAACCTATGTCGGGCATCCTGTTACATGAATAGGCCAAAAAAATTTATTTAAGCTCCTGGTATGGTGTTGAACACATTTGCGTCGTCGGTTTTACCTGAAACACAGTATTTCGGAAATAGCCTGAGGGGATACTTTTGTCCTAATCACGGGACGTCAATTATGGGAAACCTACACGAGGTTACACATGCCTTGTAGGATAACGTAACAGTTCAAATGATGGCTTGACCTTGGTTCTACTTATATGTGTAATACTTCTGGAGTTAATCGTACATTCAACCTTTTGCTACACTTTTAGTAGTAGAAATTTTCATTCATTTTAGCACCACCGAATGACATTCGGTAAACCCATTTATTCTAATAACAGTACCGTTTTTCCATCCTCGAGTCTACTATACGACTTCAATATTTTGTGCATATCGAAGGCTAGTGGCTGTTGGGATGAAGGTAGTGGATAAGTGATGATTATGTTCCGACCTACAGCCCATGTCCATACATCCCTATTTCTCTAAAGATAATAATAGCCCTAATAATTAAATTACGTACAGTGGCACAAGGGGACAACGGTCCCAGTTTTAATATTCAAATGCAGATATGTACATACGTAAGTACTCTACGAGTAAGTGTCTAAATTCCAGATCGTTTTCGCATTCTTCATTTTGGTACTCCTGTTTGTTTACACTACAAATTACCTACAGGTCTACTATATACTAATGAGAAGACAAAATATATATCTGCACATGTAATTACATATAATTTTATGTATGTATGTATTCAATTTTGCAATACGAAAACAAAATAATAAAAAGAATATGCAAGATTTGTCAGTAGTGAAAATATGTTTACAATGAGAATTTATATACATAATTATGTATTGAAAAATTACAGCTTCATTTATGGTGAAAGCTCAGATTTCAGACGTCAACACCCTACCAACAATAAGACACACCTTACTGTGAATTATTTACCACTGCACTGTGTACATTTTCTTCCGATATCGTCATTACATTCTAAACAAGCGCTTTGGGAGTAAGTAGTGTAAGTACCAACCGATTTCAATAATTAATTAGAGCTCCTTTTAAATTATAATCACGGATGTCGAGAGGACAGATACCGGTTTTCTGGGCACACAGTAACAACGTTGAATTATATTGACTTTTGCCAGACAAAAAAATTCAGTCTTTCAGGTTCAAGTGTAAACCTTTTAGGGTATCCTTTTTCTTTTTAGGGGAGAAGGATGGAATTATATTACGATGGAAACCCATAATTAGGGTGAAAGTTACTTTCATTTGAAATTCCTTGAATCTATAAAACAATAATTTATTAGTTGCAGACTGCGATTATCTTTTTTCTAAGAATCTCTAGGAAAAATAAATGGAAATGTTCGGCTTTCGC
Source organism: Allacma fusca (assembly GCA_947179485.1). Taxonomy (NCBI): domain Eukaryota; kingdom Metazoa; phylum Arthropoda; class Collembola; order Symphypleona; family Sminthuridae; genus Allacma; species Allacma fusca. Next base: position 41,917,194 of record OX359250.1, on the reverse strand, counting down.
TTAATGTTTTCATTTTCAGTAGCAGTTGTGTGGTTGTGTCTTGTGTCGGGTGCAGGTCAAACATTATCTCTCATCTCTCTCCCTTTTACCCCTAGCAAACCAAGCTTCTGTTCGTCCTAATAGTAGCTACAGCATACGAAACAAATGGCTCCAACAAATGCAGCAACAAGGGCGGGAAGACCCCGAAGACCTAAACGGGCTCCAACGGGGTATAATATTTTTATGAAGAAATTTATGAAGAGTCAATGCATCACTTCGAGGGACGATGTGAGCTTTCAAAACATAAATCCTTTGCTTATTATATAACCATGAGAACCGATAGATATAGGGGTATAAATTATTACCGCATTCATATAATTTTGAATGGTATTTTCAGGCCAAGAATGCCATTAAAGCTGGGGCGAAGCTTTGGGGTAAAATGAGCGGCCCGGAGAAAGAGAAGTACGGGAAGCAGTCTACGAAATACCGTGTCCAACATGAAGCAGAAATGTCCAATTACCGTCGCCAACTTCAAGCTTTCAAAGCACCACCGAGACCGTTTATTGCTTTCCTCCAGGATTATTACAATGTGAGTAAAAAAACATAATTACTATAAACGGTCCTGGTTGCACAGGCTTTAATTGTAGAAGTAATTTAAATAACTGAATAATCAGTAATAATTAAGGATGGTTATTTAAAATTTCTTGCAGGGGGGTCAGTTTGAACAACCAGGTGACAGGAGAAATATAGTTTCGGAGTTGGGTAGAAGCGCTTCAGTTGCTTGGCACAATCTCAAGCCAAATCAGCGCCTTGAGTACACCCGACATTTCCAAACTCAATATCAAGATCACAAACTTCGATTAAGCGGTGGAACTGTGTTACTCGATGTTCAAAACTCACCTACTCCAACTTTAGCTGTTCAGGTAGAACCCAACCGAAGCCTCCCTTCAACCTCTACCCGCAAGACTTTGGAGCCTCAGGGACCTCGGGCCAGTGCTCGAAATATGAGTCAAAGGAATCCTCGCTTGGATATCACTCCAATCTCTCCACCTGTTTTGAATGATGAGAGACTGGTCAGGAAGTCTGCAAGGATTGAGTCCAAACGTAGGAACACGCCTGTGAAGAAAAACTTGAGATTTCGGAAATAAAGCCTTCTAGTCGAATGTCGAATCAATCCTGAAAAATCTACAAAATTATAGCGCCGCAGACACAGGCATCTATAAAGATATCTTCGTACCTAGCTTTCACTTATAACTTGCTAATGCTGAGTATCTCCGAGATCTTGAACTTTAAACGTGAGGAAAAAATATGCACCACTTCTATATATATAGTAATATAATACGTAAGTACATACATGTAGCTACTGTGTGTAAGTAGATTTGATCAACTAATGTTGTGTCATGCAAAACGTCATGTACAAGTACGGAAAGTAGTATGGAAATATTCTTTAATGTGATACTGACGAATGGTAATTAGGCAATTGAGTTAACCATAAGTAAGGAAGCCATTAAAATTCCTAAACGTTATAAACATGTGATAATGGGGTGTATACCTAATAAATTACTGTAACTGAAATGAAGTATTAGTGCATCCTTATTTACTCATTTTAGAACGGAAACCATAATAAGTTATCTTTGTGAACTCAAAGAGTGTGTAGCTTTCCTTGCCACTTGCCAGTACAGCAATGTAAACAATGTATTTTATTATTGTCAATCACGAACTTCTGTATGGTTTGGTCAATCCCAATTATACTCTAAGTGGATACAAATACAAATATGCTTTATATTTTCATAAAGCCTATATTACAGAATTTATTAGTTGAACTAACAGAGAGACAGTAGCAATTAGTAGTGATACTAAATGAAGCATCAGTTCGGCTAACCTAAGCTCGATTATTATTGTCTTTCCGCGTCAACTTTGAACATTTTCTTCGAACTTCGACGACATTTTCCATAACCAGTAAATATTCTCTCGAAGCAGCAATTTTTCTGTCAAATTAGGCTCCTTCTGCTTTTTTGACAATAGGGCAATCCCAAATACTCTCAGTAGGTTAGAGAAGTGAGAGTGCAAATTATTTGTTACAAGTTACAATTATTACAATTATGTTTTACATAAATGATATGATACGTACTTTCATCCTGTTTATTAACAATCCTAATTTCTGATAGATACATATGACACGGACTCCAAGTATACGTCATAACAACAAATCAATATAGTTCAGAGTCAGAGGCAACTCAGAGTGCATTATAGTTGTTTTATTAATCCTGCATACGCAATGCGTTTCCCTAGCTAAGCACCTCTATCCAACTAATTAATTTATAATACTAATAAGATTCTGGTACTAATCAATTTATTGCTTTACTAGCAATCAGGCCATCCGCCGAGGCGAATCGAATGTCTGCCAGCAGTGAATTGTAATTTTAATAATAACTAGCATTCAAGCCATCCACCAAGGTGGATGGGAAAACTGGGATTGCAATGATTTGTAATTTATACAAAATATTAAACTTGACATTATATAATTAGGCTAATTTGTAATTTGAAAGAGTGGACCGTCTTGGTTGTGGACGGCTGCCCATGCAATACCACCGCCCTTGCTACTGTATAATGTTTTTAATTTTTTTAGAACAATTTTTATAATTTATTTAGTCAGCTATTACTGGCTCAGCAAATAAAAAAAACTCGCTTTAACTTTAATCTCAAATCCGTAAAAAAATGTAAAAAAAGGTTTTTTTAATAATTTCAAATTATTAAGACTTTTTAGCATCCTTTTTTCATTTTTGAGCAAAATTATTCAAAGAGGAAAAAGAAAAAGCGCAAAACAGTATAATGCTTTAATATTTTTTTAATTAAAAAAAAATAATTTTAATAATTTATTTAGCCAGTTATTGCTGGCTCAGCCAATAAAAAAACTAATTTTACAATTTTTTTTGAATAATTTTTATTAGGAATTTTTAATATTTACTCTTATTACTTTTATTAAAATTTCTGGCTCAGCCAATAAAAAACAGCGCGCGGAAATTTGAATCTCATATTCGTATTACACCAAGACGAAGACGACGACGGCCCACTCTTTCAACTTAGTAGATAGGATTTGAATGCAATGTTTTACATACAAATACCCTAGAAGCACTATTTTTTGCAGTAGTCACACACAATTATTACATAAAATACCAACACGTCTAAATAATCTAAATGGCTGGAGTATTGGCTTCATCTGTTGTTACAATAAAAAAAATCATATGGAAACTGACATGGAGATTTATAACCCATCATCAACAAAAATATACTCATCCAATTTATATTAGCATCATTAACTCAATTGTAGGCCAATATCGGATCAGTTGTTTTTAGATTACGTTAGGATATCTATAGGCCGGTTGACAAAAAATAAATTTCAGAATTGTTTTTAAATTAATCTGATATTGCGAGGTATAAATGTTTTTTTAAATCAATAAATGTGATAAATAAGGGCTATACATGGTGCGTTTACAATGTTAATTAAACTATTTAAGCTGACCAACTTTTTGTCAGCCAGCCTTGCTTTGAAATTGCCCTTGTTACTATGCATTATGCAGGACAACATTACTAAAATTATTAGAACTGGCCCCAAAAATTTTTAATGAATGCTTTGATTCTAGGAAAAGACGCGTTTCAACATTATGTTTTGCAAGAAAGGCTGCAACTGTTTTCAGTCTACCAGTGAAATTTCAATATGTTCATGACAGCGACTACCTCGTTAAAAACGAGCACCAGTGACGAATTATCTTTAAAATCGAGTGGACTATTTATTAGCAATTATGGCTACATGAGCCAGTCGAGTGTATGTACGTAGGTGTATGCTACTTATTGGAGATTTTATTCACGTGTACAGATACGTGAAACATTCAAACATGGCTTACAAAAATTGATTATTTACTAAAAATGTAAACATACTTAGGTTCTTGATTATTACGTCATTTGAATTTTGACCACGGAAGGGTCAATTTTTTTGAACCATCCAGAACGCTATCAAGGCATGACAGCTATACATCATTTTAATTCATTGAATGTCTGAAATGAGTTTATGGACGATTTACCCAAAGTTTGAATTTAATGTGATGATTAAAGGATGATGACTGATCATATTAGCCACCCTGTACTAAATATTCAAAGGTGTACATAATAAGCAAGTGGTAGTTTATTCAAATTAACCATATAAATTCCAAGATGCAGTATAACTGTATAACAGCTTGTTGGTAACTTGTTTAGCATTGATATATATATTTCTGTTCTCTTTTTTACTTTGTTTTTACGAAGATGCTTTTTTACTGATTCGCAAAAATTCAACTTTTGAAAAAATTCGTTTTCGTAAAAAACGCAAAGCGTAGATATGCACTTACCCCCCCTTGAAAAAAAAAGATTTAAGGATAACTTCTACACCCTTTGACCAAATCCGAACATTAAAGGCTTAAAGTCAATGACAGAATTTGTACAACCTCCAATGTTTAACTCATCTCTTCAGCGTGTATAGTTTACGAGATCTGAAGCTATTTATACCCAAGTTTTCCCTTGAGTCTACGGAATTGCCTATCCTAATACATTGCAGTTTTTTTAAAGGTCTTCCCCCACAACAACTTTGATAAAATCTTGCACACATAACTGTCTAATTATTGCAAACTAGTGTGCAAAATCTTATAATGTGCGAACAAGGGCTTGGACCCTTAAAAATTAATTACTTAAAAATGCGAATTATGGTTGTCATAATCATAACGTTCAATATTCGAGACGTAACTTGAAGTCTTTCCAATATTAACAACTAATTAAATTATTTGAGCTTCATGAAAATTTTAATAATGAATTACTATTATATATTATGGACTCATTAAGTCAAGAAAATTTTGAAAACAATTGAATAAAAAATGAGGTTTTAAAAAAACCAAACGAAGATGCTTTTACGACTCTAAAAAGTGAAAAACTAGCATTATTTGGTATGGGAGGAATTAGAGCAATAATGAACGAAACAAAGCATCTCGGGTGCAAACACATAAGTATACATAATATATTATTCGGTAGCACCCGAGATGCTTTGTTTCGTTCATTATTGCTCTAATTCCTCCCATACCAAATAATGCTAGTTTTTCACTTTTTAGAGTCGTAAAAGCATCTTCGTTTGGTTTTTTTAAAACCTCATTTTTTATCTTTTGTATTCTGAAATGGCATTATTTTTTGCTGACTTGGACAGAATTAAGTTGAACACTTGGTTACTACAACTTAAGCCTGTCCAAGTTAACAAAGAAGAAAATAATGTTAAAAAGAAAAAAATGCTTTGATTTTTAATTTAAAGCAATTTTTTGCATAAATGAAATAAAAAATGAACATGGCATGTACACAAGGACGACAACCATCACTACTACTACCACGAAACTACGACGAAGCTTTTAGTAAGAAGGATTTCCTTAGTGCTCCCAAAGATTTCTTTAATAACTAACCATCTCGAGCATACATGACCGTAGCTATACCGGATACGCAATTTCCATCCTGAATTCTATCAATTCTTACACCGAAGGCGCCATTTACGGGTGACTTGAATGTAATAAAAGTACAATTCCCTTCCTGACTGAGCATAGCATTAGTTTGATTTGCAGGGTTTCCAAGTAAATCACTGGCAATTTTAAAGTATTGGTCTACAGATACTTGACCGCTTGGATTGTTTGATGACTGTGGAAAATCTCGATGTTTAATATAATGGTAAGTTGCGGCATTATCCGAGAAAAATCCTGTCTTGGCCTGACGGTTAGCTTCACCTACTTGGGTTTTCCATTTATCAAAGTTTGCATTCATTTCGCGCAAACCTTGGCTATGTTGTCCCTCAAAATTCCTTAAAACCTGTTGCTCAAAGCATGCAGTGCGCTTACCTTCTATACCATAATTTCTGTCAAACTGAGCTTGGTTAAAATTGCGTAACCCACGAGCTTCACTCAATTTTTGCTGGTAGTCCATTTCAAGTGTTCTTTTCATCTCTGCAATATGGAGACTACAAAACTCCATGTAAGAACAAAAATCACCTACATTCTTACAATTCCGAGATTCAGCGAATTTAGTTGCTACCTCCAGTAATTTCGAGTCATAATTTTTACCAGCATTTGCTAAGACAACTGACACCCTATCAATTTCATGGGGCTTCATATCAGAAAATAGTCGCTTTTTATTTACAACAATATCTTCCAAGCTATTCGCACCATAAGCTCTACACAAATTATCTACTGTCTCCTTTCTCATACATTCAAATCTAATTCGATTCTCCTTACAAATACTTGCCATTTGCTTCTTGAAATCCTGTACGCTGACTTGTTGATTAGCCAGTTGTTTCGTTGCGCTCATAATTTGTTGTCTTACATCTGGATGCATTTCCATGAATTTGATTGGGTGAACCTTGAACTCCTTGTTAACGTTGAGCAAGCCTTTATACCCGTCTGGATATAACTTGACCTTTCAAATGAAACAAGCAAAATTAGCCGGACATGCTACAACAAGGATTCCGCAATTACTGCGTGTTACTTGTGCTATTTTTAACTTTTCTAAAAAGCAGTACATACGAATCAAGTTAGATGTGAACCAAAAAGAAAGAACAGCTTACCCTTCGGTTATCAATGTCTTTGTTGACCATCATTTCATAAAGTTGTTGTTTATTGTCGATTCGATTAAGAGTCTTTATAACGCGAGCATTTCCATGCATTTCATCGGGCCCACGTAACTTTCCAGTATGCTTATTAAAAAGTTTCTTGGCGTCTGGAGTAAGACCTTCTCTGTGCTGATTAATCGTGTCGTGTTGAACTTCTTTGATGATGGTGCCAGCAGTTTTGAAATTAATCCAACTGTTCGTAAAGAAGAGAACGGATGCGCTAAACTGGAATACGTCTAGCGGGGTCAACTGATCCCTTTCATGTTTGTCTACTAACACTGCCAAGCCATGAACGATCCCGATACCGTTAACAGTTAAGCATCCGACATTAACTACAACAAATGCAATTCGACCCGCCTTTCCCATGACTTCTCCAGCTCGAGCAGCCGTTGTCATTGATGATAACATTTGCCCCTGGGCAAAACCAAGACTACTTCCTACAACACTAAGCCAGCAGGCCAGGGCCTCCTTGTCAGTCAATGCGATACTTTGATCGTGGGTCCCCCTATCATACAATGTGTACCCACTACGTCCCGCTGCATACACTCCACTTGAAGCGCCTGCTACAGCTGCGGTTGCAGCTATTGGCCCAGCGATCGGGATTGTGCATAATGCTGCAATACCTACAGCAGTTGCACCGACTGTAACAACCGTAGCTGCCACATCAAAGACAGAAAAAATTCGGTTGACCAAATCGCATGCCGGAGAGGTGCCAAAATCAACTTGTACTTCCTCATCTCCGGAGTAAAATCCATCATGAGGGTAGCAGTACATGCACTTCGGCAACTTGTTTGTGTTCAGATAGTCACTCCACGAAGAATACACTCGACAATCCGTGTCTACAAAGTACGTAGTACTCCCTTTCTTCGGTTTCGTTCTAAAAACAGGAATTGTAAAACGATCGTCAAAGATTTTACCCGTAACAAATATACAGGCAAAGTAGGTATCCGCACTGCTTACGCCATCATTATACTCACTTAGCTTCACACAAATCTTTTCGATGTGCTCCAACTGCTTGTCGTCATATCCTGTATACTTGTTTCCTTCTGTTGGTACCGTTGATGGTGGACCATACACCCCATAACCAACTTTTTGCCGAAGGAGAGTCCATTCTCCCTTGTCTACCACGTCCCAATCTCTATCACCAAGTAATTCAAAATATGTTTGTTGTTGTTTTTTTGCTTCCGTCTTCCACTTTTGTACATCCTCGCAACCCCAGTCTGACATTATTAAATTTTAATGGAACCACCAATGAGTGGAAGGTACATTCGGTTTTGCTGTAACTGTACCAGCGTCCGGGCTCAAATAGTCAACGACCAAGTTCTTCAAATAATCGTCCCACCCTTCAATGTCTTCTGCTATTTCAAAATCGCTCAAATCTTTCTCTATAGTGGCTGCGCTGCCCGTGGAAGCCGGTAAATCTTTAAAGTCGTCCAACACAAACTGAAGGCCAGATCGTTCGATCTTAGAATTCTCCACACTAGTCGGGGGAAAATGCGACACGATGTAACTTATACGAGATCCCAGGGCAGGCAAAGATTGATGTACCAGTGGTCCGATTTCAGTCTTCTCTTCCGGTGTGAACTTGACCTGAGAAATACCAGCTTTGTATATGGCGAACAAACAGTCTTCAGCGTTGTCAACTATTTTCTGGTACTCCTGCCTAGAGCTGAAATTCAATTTTCCAAATCTCTTCAGGGATTCAATCACTTCCGTCACTAACTTTGCCCGTTTATCCATCCTGAAAACAAATAATAATATCATAAATATATTTTTATACATTCAGAAAATTCACACATGAATTTAATTATTGCTTCCTTTGTTATGGAATACAAAAGCTGGTACGATCGACTAGTTTATACAACCACAACGTATTACTTTCATATAGAATATTTACTTGATTTGGACTTGCCCTATACGCTTGTCAAATCATCAAAATCAAAAAAGGGTCAATATTAAAAAAATAATAATCAATATTATACTTTTGAAGTAGATTTGCCTGCAACTGTCAATTTATGACATGTGTAAGTAATATTTACTGTTGGTATTAAAATACAAATACAAGTTCAGCTTTCTGAAAACCGAATCAAGTATGTACATAAATCTTAAACGTTCCTTAAGCCATAGTCAGTTTGTAATTACAAAATATTTTAAGGCCAAACAAACAATTTTTTTGATTGACTCTTTCACAAAAGCTCACACAGGTTTAGACAGATATTTTGTACCACAAGAAATATTCCAGATCGAACCCAATACTCAAAACAATTTGATGTTCGTACTGTGTACATACATACGTATGTAAGTATATATCACTCGTGCTAATAATTTAAATTCGAAAAATATTAAATTTTGAAAATGTATAACTTCAAAAGAAGTTAATTAGGACAAGTGAAACAAGAGAAACTGAACAAACCTCGACGAACTGTTAACAACGACTGGCGTCTTATACACAAATTGGAATTACAAAACCTCAGGTTAAGTGTTATTAAAATCACAATTTATTAAACGCTGTACACGTTAAAAATGAGTTTCGAGTTAGAGCCAATACAGCCATGTGGACAAGATCCATTAATGAGTACCTAACCTACACATAGTAATTCAATGCGTATGCACCCTATTGCAGGGTGCATACGATCTTGGGAAATTCTTGCGGGTGAAATAGATGACTGAAAAAAAATTGAAAAAATGACTGACACAATTTATTTTATTCTTAAGCGTTTTTTTTATTCCACATTATATTAAAATGACAAATGCATCATATCCTTGCACCAATGATTTTATTATGAAGGTAATGAAGGATCCTTACAAGTACGCATTTAGTCCTTTTACGATTTGAAATTTTGAACTGGTGGATTCGTTGAGAATATTTTCATGGGAACTTTTCACAGGAGAATAAAATTTCTTCACTAACATCTGGGTATTATGTTTGATGTTTTTCATTTCAAACAAATCATTGTATTTTTCACTCAAATGTATTGCACCTCTATTGTATATCAAACTAGCGACACAATTAAATAACAATGATGTTTATTCTAGTGAATATATGGACTCGGACCCAACAACCTCTTACCTGGATTACAAATGCTTTTTAAGGAGCTAGCATAAATGTAAATACTTATTCAGTTATTTGCATTTTGTTTAAAACATAAGAGGGTGAAGCACCACAACGTGCTGTACAAGAGCTGTAATACATACCCTAAAATGTTCATATATACATACCAATAAGCGTTAACTATTGCGCCATGTTTAAGCATATCGACACGCAATAGAAAGTTTGTGTCTGATCTTTGACCGTGCATATAAATATTTACCACGTTGGTATTGTAGTGATATAAGGATTACTGTTTGGGGCATATTATTGTATTGAGTATGCACACACGGCATTTTGAAAAGGTTTTACGAAAGATTTCATGCATGTATAGCTCTGTGCGACATCTAACGGTTAATACAAATGGTAATATAATGTAAAGGGTAATATATGGCGGAAGCTTTATTTCGCAGTGTTTGTAGATATGTATTTGCATGAGTTTATACTAGACCTCGTTTAATTTTTTGGGGTCAACAGGATGAGCCGATTTCCTTCAACAGCAGTGTGATTCTTACTTTTTATCGAACCTGTTTTTAGAAAAAATTTGAGTGGCCTGGAATAATCTGTACAGCACGTATTCCCGGACAGGCATGCGCACCATCAGACACTACGACTTCTACAATAGCGGTTAATACAAATGGTAATATAATGTAAAGGGTAATATATGGCGGAAGCTTTATTTCGCAGTGTTTGTAGATATGTATTTGCATGAGTTTATACTAGACCTCGTTTAATTTTTTGGGGTCAAAAGGATGAGCCGATTTCCTTCAACAGCAGTGTGATTCTTACTTTTTATCGAACCTGTTTTTAGAAAAAATTTGAGTGGCCTGGAATAATCTGTACAGCACGTATTCCCGGACAGGCATGCGCACCATCAGACACTACGACTTCTACAATAGCGAAATTCGGCTTCACTTCGCTTCTAAAAAGATATGTATAAATGGATGGATTTGCGCGAAAATGTTTAAATGCGTAATAGCAAACGCACAATCGTTTGCCATAAACTAGTTTAATATTATTGTAAAAATTATGTTTAAAAACGTTTTAGGATGTATTAGTTACTAGCACTTGCTATACATTACATTATGGTGTTTATCCCCTTAGTGATTTACCACCAACAGTTGATTACAGATGATACACAAGTAACTGTATGTTTTTATATTTAAGAAGATTTTTGATATTAGATGTTAAATTTTTAATCATAGGAAATTATTTTATACAAAGTATTCTGCGAAGCTTTTGTTGAATAGTGCAGGGTATGTGAAATCAGTTGCTCATCTTTGGTAACAATGTTTTCTGACCTTGAAGTACATACGTACGACGGCTGTAAATCCGTACGAACGAGTAAAAAGTGAGTTTTAATGCTAGAAACGTTTTAGGATCGTTTACAAAGTCGTGTCCGTCCTGTGATATTCAGCAGTAATCTTTAAAAGGATGTTTGGCCATTTGAAATTGGCAACGGAAACAGACACTTCAGAACTTTACAAGTGTGTTGTTTATAATCAATTATTCACTTCGTGGCAGCCAAGGTCGAGATTTAATAAAAATAGATTTTAATGTTTATGTTCCACGAAAGCAAGATTCATCAGTGTATGTACACCTTTGGACGATTCGTAATAGTTACTATTTTAGACTATACCGTAATCCTTTTCACTAATTTGGGGAAACATGAGATCATTCGTAAGCACCCACGAAATTACCTATCATGAATCATGATTCATGATGTAAACATTTTACAGTTTTCACAGATCTTTCTGACTCAACCTAGCGGCTCTTGGATTGTGCCTTTGACACTTCGAAAAAATTATTCGAATGTTAGCAAATGTAATTCAATTGTGCATTTTTAATTTACTAAATAATTTTAAAACGCACTTTGCCTCACATATGGGGGCAGCTAGAAACGAAAAATATTATTTTCTTCCGAAATTCAGTAAAACCTACATTTTACAAAAACTATTTTAAAATCATTGGCTAGCCAAGTAGGAATATCTACGCATGTACATACTGTAAAATACGCAATTTATTGTTGAAGGTATACAAGCATTTTGTTAGGTCACAATTTACCAATATCTTACCATAGGGCGTACTTATGCTCATAATATTTTCATTGAACATTTTGAAAGCAAACAATAGCGTGTACTAGTGTAGTAGTAAAGTGTAGCAGTTCGTGAGTTTTGTTTTTGAGTACTTAAATCGAATGTATATTTCACTTTCTTTTATTTTTAACTGATTTTGATTGTGGCAATGTGAGTGACTAATTATGTAAACAGTAAACGTTATCAATCGTTCAAGAATATTTTACATTATTTTGAATTTTTGATTTCGAAAGATAATATTGGACTCAAATAAATCCGCATATTTGTAACAAAACTAGGTTCTGAAATTTTTGAAGAAAGACTGCATCCATGAAAAACGAAAAACGTCAAGAAATGAAAAAACAGCATATCGCCAGTAATCAGTCTAGTGACATGTGTTATAGTTTCCTGGAAAGCCCTTGTAATGTCCTACAATTTAGCGTCAAAACATTGTCTGAAAAATATTTTCTGCGAGAATCCAAAACTGAAACTGACAAACTGAAAAAAGACACTTTGCTTGACGTTTGTTGACCTTGTGACCTAAAGCATTGACCCAGGTCAATGAAATAAATTTTATAAAATCTGGAACTAAATTGGCTACAAAGTGGGGGAATCAAATATTTTATGAGCCATTCTCTTATATGGATTAGAAGGGGAGAGGCAAATGATTATAATCAAACATACGCCGTACAACGTGTTTACGTATGACAATCAGGGGTATAAAATAATTTTTACCCTGGCCCTAAGCCTCAAATGGTTTTGTGGACCTTTCCACTTGCAATCTGAGGGCCTTCGATAATTTTTTTACCCTGGCCCTAAATTTTTTACCCTGGCCGGGCCATGGTGGGCCACCCGTAAATCCACCGCTAGACGCAGCTATGTATATCTGTTTGATGTGTCGGGCAACAACATCGATTTGATTAAGTTTGGTCAATTACAAATTACAACACAACTATACTCATTTTGGACGTCATTTTACACCAAAAATATGCTTTGTGTGCTGGGGATTTACTGGCATTATAATAATTGTTTGCCAACGACAGGACTCCGGTCTGAACATTAAAAGACAAAATTATTTTATTGAACACCTTTATTGCCGAATCAACACAGTGCAAGAACTGATTTCCAGTGGAAGATGTTAAATAAATTATTGAATTACATTAAGGGACGATGGGAAATTTTTTCAGGTTACCTGTTGGATTGGATTAAGGGATTCATCAGCAAAAATCTAACAATTTGGTTTTGGATTAATGAATTGAAAATAAAATCAACAAAATTGCATTGGATTAACCGATTAAAGAATAAAGATCTGAAAATGCGGATTGGTTTAACCAATATTGGTCAGGGAAATTAAGGGTGCATATGTATTACACTGACAGATTGGCCCCAAAAATTGATAGTTTGGTTTGGGCTAGCGGACTGGCAGACAATTTTTCAAATATTTGAGTTAAAAGGTTAAGCTCATTTACGCAGATCAACTAGGAGGTAAAAGCAGCGCCTATGGTTGCTCGAGTGGTAGCTCGGACTTACAATTAGAATATTTTTGCTCTCCTCTGCTCTGATCACTGCTGCCCTATTCTATTCCGACTTGAATAGGAAAATATGAATTTGAATAGAATTGCCGACATTTATACAGAAATAAATCAAATAGAATTGAATAGCTCGATTTTTGAAACTCCCAGACTAGAATAGAATAGAATATGCACCTGATGCCAAGATTAGAATTGAATAGTAAAAACAGCAAAATTCTTATTCAAATCTGAGCCTATGAGAATGTCATAAACAAAAAAAAATTAACTAAAGCCCTTTGATTGCATGTGTAAAAATCATTGATACGCGATAATTTGAGACTTCGAGTAGGGTGGCGTCAGTTACCGCCGTCAAAGTAAGACGAATTTCAAGTTTTTTTAAATTTCATAATTTCTTTCAAAAAATTATAATATAAATTTCATTGAAATCGGTACTGCGGTTTTTGAGATATGGTGCGGAAGGACACACACACGGACGCACAGACAAGGTTGTTTTACTAAGAGGCTGGCGCCACCCTAAAAACTAGAAATATATTTTGAGGGTAGGCATTACTTTATTAATTCAGGCCTGTTAACTGCCAATTATTGAGTACAAATAATTATTTATACGCCCGTTAAATTCTCTTCTGCCTGGAAATGACTCGTAAATTTGGTAAATATCAGTTATTTTATTATCATTGTCAATAGCAAGTTATAATTCAAGGACCTGGAAATTGGAATTGTGAAAGAAAATGTACTTATATTTATACAGCGTGCTTTACCCACTAGTTTTCAGCGCGCGTTTTTTAATTGCTGATGAATAGAATTTGAATAGGAATAGAATAAAAATTATCTAATTTTGTTGGAATAGGAATAGACTTGAATAGCCTCGCCAAACCTTTAGCAGAATATAATAGGACTTGAATATACAAGACTTAGTTGTAAACAGAATAGAATAGAATAGAATTAAAACTTGGTGGGCAGCAGTGGCTCTGATTGTACTTACACACACTAACTTTTCATACGCTCGTATGTTTGTTACGAAGGTCGAGTTCCTGTAGCTCACAACTTGTCACAACTCTATGGCATCCCAGGAATAAAATGCAACTTCCACACTCACACACCGACACCCGACACACCAGCGGACCAGCGCAATGTATTTTCAATTGCGAATACAAACGTGGGTGACAGCGTAACATTACAGTTTGATTAAATGTGTTTGCTAAATTGATTCCGTGGGTCAGTATACTTTATTCCATGAAATTTTATGTTGTACTATGAAGCAACTGAAAGGGTTAGCTGAGTCCTTAAATTAGTACTTAAGGCTAGAAATATTAAAGTACACATACGCATCTGCTGTGAGAGATGGATGGAGTTAGTGATGCCAATGGTCTGGTTTGATCCAGCTTTTATGAAACTGGTCTGGTCCAGTTTTTCGGACCAGACCAGACCAAAGACCATGGTCCGGACCATGGTCCAGAAAACCATAGAGTACAATTAGGCAATCACATTTTATCCAATGAAATTCTTGTTTTATCACCAGAAATGACATTTTTAATTCGTTCCATGGGATTTCGTTAACTCATAATTTTTTATGTTGCATACTTTTTGGACCATGGTCCTTGTGGTCTGGTCTGGTCTGGTCCTGAAGCTGGACCAATTGTATCTGGTCTGGTCCAAGTGTTGGATCAGACCGGACCAGACCAATAACGGACCATTATAAATGGTCCGGACCAGACCATTGGCATCCCTAGATGGAGTACCATAGAGTATAGAAAGCAGCAGTGTGATGAGCAACTTGTAACGTTAATGCAGGCAGAGTGCAGAGCAGAGGAGAGCGAAAATGAGCAAAAGATCATCTGTGAACACCACTACGTGCTAAGTCACCAGGGGGCGAAGCGCCGGCGGAATGTGTGCAAAAAGGGTCATTAACAGTAACGTGGTGTGTACAAGGAAACGTATTTAATTTTCCCCTGTACAGGTCACATTTATATGTACTGGGCAAAGATGTTAACTGACGCAAAAGAAAAAAATGGTTTATACAAGTAGATATCATGATGGAGGTGCTGATGTTATAGCTATTCCATGTTAATTAAACGGGCGTAGACAGAGGTGTTCAAATGATTTTCCCTTCCTTCAATCGTTCGAATGCAAAAAAATAGATTCATTTCCTTCCTTCAGTCCTTTTCAGATTGAAGGCTTGGAAACAAAATTCCTTCCTTCACCCTTCCTTCGAAGTTGTTTTATTGAGATCCTTCCTTAAGCCTTCAGTAATATTCTTCCCTCACAAAATTCCGTCTTCCGTAAAATTTTATTTTCATATATGAGACAACAAAGTCAAGATACAAAAAATTGCAGTACCCGCCAGAAACCGTCTTTCCATCGTATTATATGTATCCTGGTACGTTACCTGTGAATGAAAGCGCGTATTGACAGCGTTAGAGTTAGTTGTCATGAAAGGTACATTCAGCGCGCGAAGGGTGATTGGGGAGCACCCTTCCGTCAACTTCAATTTTTTTATTAATGCGCTGAAGCCTTACTTGTTCCTTCGTAATTTTTTTCACCCTTCCTTCCCTTCCCTTCATTTCTTTCAAAAGAAGCGCATACTTCCCTGAAGGAAGGCTTCTTTGAAGGGTACCCGTCGACGGGTGAACATCTCTGGGCGTAGATGCTGACCTTAATTATATGGGGGTACATATTGCATGTTAAGTAAATGGGAGTAGATGCTGATGTTAATCATTCGGAGGGAGATGCTCGTATGTGACGTCACTAATCTATCTCTCGTATTACCAGTCACCAATCTCCCTCTTGTATTACTATCCCACGTACAATATTCCATGCGCATACTTCAAGCATACGTGCATATGCGAGAGCCACACGGGCGAATTACCGCTCAACTATCAGCGTCTCACTCACAATAATTCTATCACATATGCAGCTGTGATGTTAACTATGCAGGTGGAGATGCTCGTATTGAAGTATGCGCATGGAATATTGTACGTGGGATAGTAATACAAGAGGGAGATTGGTGACTGGTAATACGAGAGAGAGATTAGTGACGTCACATACGAGCATCTCCCTCCGAATGATTAACATCAGCATCTACTCCCATTTACTTAACATGCAATATGTACCCCCATATAATTAAGGTCAGCATCTACCCCCGTTTAATTAACATGGGATAGCTATAACGTCAGCACCTCCATCATGATATCTACTTATACATGTGCTTCCTTGTATGCAGTGTTATATTCAGTACGCATAATATAATAAATTGTACAAAACGTTTCATATTCAATTTTAAAAAACCATGTACAAGTACTCCCGACCTCTACCAGTGGTTAGAACACACAATTTAATGTAAACAACAAATCCTACAATAGATGGCGTAAGCTGTACTCCCCAATGTGAACACATATGTAATAATATGAGTTTATACGTGACCTCATATAATTTTCTGAGGTCAAACGATTGACACAATGTCCTTCAAAAACAATTGGGTTCTTCCGTTTTGCCTGATCTGTCCCGGTAAACATGTTGTAGTATGTAGTAGCAATGAATCTGCAGACATCGTGCCGACAAGACGACATCTACAGACAGGCAGACAACCAGACAGCCCGACCTTCGCAATAGGGACTCTCGCTTCGCTTCGCCCCTAAAAACCCAAGTTATACTCAAGTTTTATTCAAGTACTTCCATTCAGTGTACTTGAACTTGACTTGATTTTGCTATCAAGTAATAAATTATTGACTTGGACTTGATCGAACTTGAACTTGAAAATTTAAGTTAAAATTATAATTTCACTTGAACTTGATGTTCAAGCTACAAAATTGTCTGCACTTGACTTGACTTGAACTTGATACGCACTTGAACTTTTCAAGTTATACTTGAACTTGAATGCAGCTCTGCTCCTGGGAAAGCCCAGAAATCCTCATCTTCCCCCATCACCAATAATTACCTACATATTACATCGGCACGACATGATGATGAGTAAGAGTATAGATAGTGCTAAAATGAGTTTAGTAATATTTTTACTTCATTGTTCAATACATTAAATAATATTCAAAAGCTTCCATATGCTGATTGTCAATGCAATGGTAATAACGTCAATGTATCACCCCTACACTTATATACATACTTTCTTTAATTAGTAATAATTAATTTTAATTGTTTTAATTGCTCATACATTTACAATCCAACTTCCAATCATCCAATAGCAGTGAAAAAGGCCCCAACTCAGACTCAGCCCTAACTCATCGGCCAACAAATTCATCGGCTTCAAAACATGTACTCTAATAAAATATAAAGTTCTTAACCGATATCAACAAAAATGGGCTCCCCGAACTCAGCATAAAGAGTTGTGGGTGGTACATCTCGAAAAACCGCCAAATTTCCCGCCCAGAAGAAATTTCATTTTGCCAGCCCCAAATGACAGAATTTCAATGTACTCTAATAACATCTAAAATTCTTAACCGATTTCAACAAAAATGGGCTCCCAGAACTTACCATAAAGAGTTGTGGACTTACATCTCGAAAAACCGCCAAATATCCCGCCCCGTAGAAATTCCAATTGCCCAGCCCCATATGGGAAAATTTCAATGTACGTTAATAACATCTAAAGTTCTTAACCGATTTCAACAAAAGTGGGTTCCCAGAACATAGCATGAAGAGTTGTGGTGGTACATCTCGAAAACTCGGGTCTACATCGGGGTTTTACTGTTTATCAGTCACAGACACCTCAACAACTACAATTTTCATTGACATCGGTTGAAAACTTTCGATTTTATTAGGACACATTCAAATTCTCTCATTTGAGCTGGTTACACGAAATTTCTTTGAGGCGGGAAATTTGGTGGTTTTTCGACATGTACCACCACAACTCATAATTATGAGTCCAAAGAAACCATTTTCAATGAATTCGGTTGGGAAGTTTCGATTTTATTAGGATACATTGAAATGCTCTCATATGGATCTGGTTAAACAAATTTTCTTCGGATCGGCATATTTGGCGGTTTTCCAAGATGTACCACCACAACTCTTCATGCTGAGTTCTGGGAGCCCACTTTTGTTGAAATCGGTTAAGAACTTTAGATGTTATTAGCGTACATGGAAATTTTCCCACATGGGGATGGGCAATTGGAATTTCTAGGGGGCGGGAAATTTGGCGGTTTTTCGAGATGTACCACCACAACTCTTCATGCCGAGTTCGGGGAGATCATTTGCATTCAAATCGGTTTAGAAGTTTATATTTTATTAGGGTGCATGATTTGAAGCCGAATGCCGTGTTAGCCGACTATGTGTTGTGCTGAGTTGGGGCCTTCTTCACGCGTTTAATCATGCTAACTCCAACTAAAACATTTTTGAATGCTATTAAACCAAGTACTTTTGGAAAACGGTACTGTTTCCCAAATTACCAAAGCGAATAATAAAAGAAGTTTTGTATATATCTAAGAATTTTGTTACGATTTTTAACTTTATTATTAAATAATTATTTCAACATTTAAATTGTTAATAATTTTATTCTAAAATAATTATCTACGTCGAACGAATAAACGCAGGGAGTAAAGGGCAATTATTATTAATTAAATTATTTTATTGTAATGTCTCGAAAAGAACCCGCGTATTGCGGAACTAGTGCATATGAAACTAATTCACAATGTGATTTCTAGTATGTACATATAGTTGCATTCACTAAACTTTCATGAAAGTACAAAGTATTTTATTGTTAAGTTGCCGTAAAATGTAATAAATCTGACAAGGAGAGTACATTAAATTAGTTGCATATGGCATAGTCTGTAGTAGACCAGGTATGATATGTGATATGTTAAATGCTCATTCCAATTGGAATTTTAAATGGCAATTTGGTTAGCTAGCGTTAATGTAGAGGTTATGTATCATATTTAATTAGTAGAGCAGGGGATCACATAAAATTCTAATTTGTTTATAATTATTGCGGAGCATTCACACGTAACTTTCCGATTATTTTAAATCCACAAGAAATCTTCAATCTTACGAAGAAAATAAAAATCAAGGAATCTTTCATTTAATAAATTGTACTCAACCCTCAAACTAGTACAGTGACCCGAGACTTGTACCACTCCGCGGCAACCATCAGACCGCAAGATAATAATGAGTGCTAGTAAACCTCGGAAAAGGCCCACTGCAGCGAGTATTCACGAAACCCTGGTGAACTCCCCTTATTTAGGGAAATCCGGAGCAGGAGTCCCAAGGGTTCGACAAGTGTTTCATCCCGCCCCATCTAAAAGTGAGATATTTCGGGGTTTCATAGACCCAAAATATGCCGTCCCAAAATATGTCGTACCAATTATGGGGAAGAAACGACCCAAACAACCCAACTACAGAGCTCCAACATTCACCAGTCTCAATAGAAAGGCAGACATATCCAATGTTCTCAAATCCCAGACCGTGCCCTCATCAATGCAGAAGTCTCAAACCGCCAATCCTGCTTTTCCTGCGAAGAGGCAGAAAAGTGTCATCGAAACCAGTGACCTTTATTCTCGGGAAACGTACAATCTCGTTGAATTAATGGACACAGGGTCCCCGAGAAACAAAACATCTCAGCAGCGGAAACGGGGTGATCACAAAGCAGCGTCTGCTAAGGGATCCGCCATCATTAGAACCCCAGATGGTCTTGAAAATGTACCAGCTCATGACGAAGTAACCTTATAACCACTTTCTAAAAAAAAAAATAATGCAGAAATTCAGTAATTCAGCAGATAATAATTCACTTGCAATTTTTTGTGTTCAACGATCAGGTGCGAGGGAGAAGACCAGCCACGAAGAAACGAAAGGTGTCTTCCGGAAAAACCGTAGATGATCTTTCATCATTCGTTAATGGGGCTGCAGCAAATGAAATTGCAGATTTCCTAGGATCGCCTCATTTCAAATCAGATAGTAACAATTGACTCATTCAATACTACAAATCAATTTGGCTGGTTATCGAATTTAATTCTGACAACGTAGTCTTTTTGAAAAATTTCAGGAGCTGATAGTTTCAACAAACGGGCCTTGAAAGAGAGAAACATTAATAAGAAATATTCTAGCACAGGAATTCCGCCAGTCTTAAAAATGTCAAGCGTGGTTCTATCTCCAGGTAAAGACCCACAGTTCGATGACATTTTCAGTCCCGATCATCCCTCGCCATCGCCCAAGCACGAGTACCCAATTTTGGATGAGACGAAAGAGGCTCAAAGTAGAGAGGCAATGAATTATGTTCAAAATGCTTTATCGGCTTGGATTAATTTCAAAGAAAGTATAACTCCCGTGGTTAGTAATACTAATTCAAAATCCTGCCCTAATGAGTCAAAGAAACTGGACCCAGTTCCCGTTACTCCAAAACTATCAGTTGCCAAAACTGTAAAAGCAACTAACAGTAAGAAGAAGAAACCTGGGGACAGTAGACCAGTTTCCCGCGGAAATATCTCGAGATCAGAAAATCTCGTAGCTAGTCATGTAGACAACAACATGGCTCCGAGCATTCAAAATCTAAAAAATACTGATATTAATGGGAACGAAATTGGTCCGATTACCGTTGATGTTCCGACGGGTAATACTCAAGAGGAAATTATGACCTTAGAAATGTTACCTGCCAAAAAAGAGTTCGTGGAAGAGCCAGAGCTTTCTCAAGAAAATATTCCTCAAGATATTCAAAATAGAGGACCAGCAGTTGTTGCAATGACTTTTGCTTCTATTTCCACTCAGGTAAAGACATTTTTAGATTTGATGTCATTAATATCTAATGAAACATATCATTTAAAATAATTCTGAAGAGTTCTAGTATTAAAAGGAATCGAATGGGTTTCAGTTTAAATGTAATACAATTTATTTTAACGTTCAGATGCTCGTATCGTCTATTCCTATTGGCATTCAAGTTGGGAAATCATTAATGGAACTGGATAAAACTGTCACGGTTGAAGAAGACTGTCAGACCGAAACTAGTCGGCCAGAAACAGAAGAATTTGAAGAGAAGGAGTTGATATCAGTCTGGACTCAAACCTGTCAGTTCAGGGTATTTTAATTTATGATTTAAAATAAATTAAATAATGAGCGTTCTTGACAGCATGAAAGTAATATTTATGCAAAGTCCTTCAGTTCTTTTATACAGAGGAAGCTGAAGCTGCACATAAATTCCTTAGATTAAAATTCGACAACTATTTTTACACAGCGGAAAAAATCATCAGCTCCTTGCCCTCCAAAACTTAAAACCAATCCTAGTTTCAAGATTCCCTTTGCCGGAGAAGGAGAGAAACATACATCAGTTGATACGATCATGGAATTAAAGGAAATTGAAATTTTGACACTGGTTGAGTGTGTTCCAACAACTGGAAGAGACATTAACAATAATGAGACTGAAGTTCACTCAAAAAATGAGTCCGAATATCAGCCAAACAATGAGCCCGAAGATCAGCCGAACAATGAGACCGAAGATCAGCCAAACAATGAGACCGAAGATCAGCTAAACAATGAGACCGAGGATCAACCAAACAATGAGACTCAAGATCAGTCAAACAATGTGATCGAAGATCAGCTAAACTCTGAAGGTTACCCAACCAAAGATTATGCTGAGAACGAGCAGTTTAATCCTGAAGCAGATCAGCAAGAAATCGCCGAGAATTGGATAGAGGAGTCCAACATACCGAATAATAAAGGTTCAAGTTTCCCTTTTCTCAATGGTCAAATCAGCACTGTCGGCTGTACCGCTCCTGTCTCTGAAGGCAGTGACTCAAAGGGGGATTTTAATTGTAATTCTTGTGAGGACCCAGTGAGGGGTGTGGGTTATGTGAAGAGCTGCGAACATGACGTCGTTCCTCTGATACGTGATTCAAACCAAGGGGATCCCAGTGGTCGTACCGTTGGAGTATCCGGTATTCCGAAAACATGGAGCTTGACCAGCTACAATCACCCGTTTCAGAACCAGTGTCTGGGTCAACAGTTTCCTCAGTCGTCGGTAACATCAATCGCTTGCGACTCTCCCGGCTTTGCAGCCTCGACACAGGTTAGCTTCGGACTGAATTGTTGTGCCAACCCTAATATTGTTGATTATGTATAATAGAAAGAGAGATTTCAAGAATTAAAATGTTATATGCAGACTCTAAACGAGACCCATGCTGAATGTCAAGTGGGATCGTCATTCAAACTGTATCCCCTTGCTGAGTATGAGCAACCGCCAAATTGGACCATGCCAGTATCAGATTCTAGCGATAATTTTCTAAACCCAGACAGTCTCCTCAAAATGTCCGACAATGTCAGACAAGTAATTACTGACCTAGATTTGGGGACTAACATTGAGAACACGCTGGAGACCATCACCAAAACGTTTAGCGCTCTCTCGGAAATTGTGTCAGATCTGGTGAACCCAGATGATGTGAGTGTGGAAGTAAGTTCTGAGGAGGAAATACTCGAACCAAAGAGTGTAGTTCCATACAGAGATGTTGAAATGGGTCTTGATGCACATTCTTCACAACTTTTACAAGTAATGGAGAACGTATGCTGCTCACTTGACCCCACTCTGTCTGAGACCACGTATTAACCAGACTGAGGATGAAACACCCATAATAACCCCTAAATATTTTATTGAAATTCCTTATCACTAAATTGTACGTAAAAATATGGCTAGATTAAAACGAAGTAAAATGTAAATAAATACTAAATTATATGACCATATACTCAGTCGATAGTTTACTGATTGAAAAGCCAATGAGTCAAGCAAATGAGACTGCGAGATTCGAAATAAACAAGAAATCAAAAGGGAAATCTACAGTACTGGAAAATAAAACTGTCTGCACACAAACGTCACGGGGAACTTAAAAACACAGGCTTGTAGTGCGACGCATAACGGTTGAGGAAGCATCATCAGCTTTCACACCGGAAGCAGTTGCTTGAGCTGATTTTTCTGTCGATTGAAGCGGTGCAGAGCATGAAGACTTTAAGGTATCTGGATTTTCCGAAAGTTGTCCTGAACTTAAATCACAACTTCCTGACCCTGGAATTTGATATCCTGAGTCAGAGTGGAAAATAATGGGCTCGGTCTCATCTAAGCATGCAGTCTTCGCAACGGCACTTCCTCCCGGGACAGGTGCTTCTTCCGCCGACACAGTTGTCGAAATAGAGGGTGCCGCTAAACGAAGGTCATCGAATCTATAAAATTAATCAGATTTTGTAAACATTTTGTACTCATGTAAAATTTTAAATCAACGTATAGTCAAAGCCATTTTAAATGTAGTATAATTTTTGATAATTTAGAAAGTAACGTACTCACTCACTCATTCAGACGAGATCGGATTTTGGCCACCACAGTCTTTACAAAGGCTTGCTTTCTTATACCGTGATGATTCTTCATGAAAATTAGCTGCACCAGATTTCCATCAATAGAGAGATATTACGTTGTTACACATAAATTATACAAATGTAATCAATTTTTACGAAACATGAAAACAGAAATATGAAAGGCCCAAACTTGATGTCCAGAGCTTTCGGCAAGTGCAATCAATTGACACACATCTCCATTGAGCCAGTCCCCGTCGAAGATTATTACATCCGTATCCGGGCGTTTCAAAAGTTGAGTGAACCCAGTCTGGAGAATGAAATTGTAGGCAGAATCGGAATTACTATGTTGCTTGCTGTCTTCGAGTAGTTTCTTCATCATGAACTTGAAGACATGAGGTGCGAAATTGTAGCAAGGAATTATAAACAACTTCAGTCCCAACAGATACATTTCAACCTATGAGTTCAGAAATGGAAATACACAGTCAAGTAATGATACTAATAGGAAGCAACTGTAAAACACATTAAAATATCACGCCGTAATTATTTCCCATTGGATTATGTGTTCGATCTTATTCTAAAAGGTTCTTTTTAAAAAACTGAAATTACGACAGAATTCCTCACAGATATTAGTCGACCCATGGTACTATTAGGACTTTCTGTAGGTTTAGGGGGGTCATCAATCATGACAATGATTTTTGGTAAAGTAGGGGTTTCCTCCATGGGATCTATATCTACCAGATCTGATTTTGGAAGTCTATTACAAAAAGGGCGTTACATACTCATTCTTATCTTGGTCTGTAATAACATTTGACAATGGTAAAATCTCAGGTGATAATTGTCAAAAATTTTATACAAAAGTACATACGTTTTTGATTTCCGGTTGAGCGAGTTGACAGTAACAAGCAGGAGCGTGTTTGCAACTAGATCCAGAAATGTTAACCTAGGACAGTTGTCTTAATCAAAATAACAACTCAAATTTGTACATAATAAATAATTATTTTAACGGATTTTGTAGTGCAGGAACGATACTGATTATTGCTCATTATTGTACATACATGTGGATATTATTACATTTAAATTCGCCTACCACTTTACTGATTGACCCTAAGAGACAAAACGTTTTTATACCCAAAATTTTCAAGAATAACTTCAATATTTTCCCACACCGCGTGCCGCAATGCTATATCCCGTTTCCCTTGATTAAATTTTTCGGGCTTGCTCTTTGGGTGTATTTCAGAGATTGTTTTTACAGGATTGGGCTGACATTGGGGTATAGGGATACTAGCATCCGAACTAGTTTTTTCGGATGCAGAGCCCCAGTAAGTTTTGATGGAATCCTCGGAGGAGTCGTTGGTCTCCAATGACTCTTTTGACTTGCTAAAGTATCTGGTTTTTAAGGGATCGATGAAAGTATTAGTTGAGCTGGATTTCTTGCTTTCTGGCGGATCAGTCATGCTCACCTGCTGTGGGAGAATGAATCTTCCTGGGAAATCTGACTGATTGTAATTTGACTCGTCCAGATGAGTTATGTAAGTCATTATTTCTATTTCTTTGCAGATGTCAAGTGACGACGAGTCGCTGGTGGCACTTTTGGAGGGGGATGACTCTGCTGTATTTGACTGGGTTGTGATTTCTAAGGGGTTGTTATTGACATCATTAGTGTTACTACCGGGGTCAAGGGCTGTCTTACTTGTGATGGTAGGAGGGGTCGTGTCACAGTCATGAGAGTCATTTTCTGGTGTCCAAATGCCCAAGTTGTCATTGTTGGAAGGGTTGACACGCTTCTTGCGACTCTTTCCCGTTATTATGTGAAAAAGGGATACCGGGTAGTTGCTCTCGGTGCTCTTTTTCTTAGGAAATATTTTCTCCTTCCATTGGAACGGCATTTTCCCATTAATGGCTTCACTTCTAAACCTAACTCTATGAGATCACAAAGAGTTTTCGAACGTTTTCTTGCCATCCGTACACATTTAGAACGCTCTCTGTACATCAACGACGAGACTAACCAGTTTACATAGATCTCACATCTTCATTTGAATTCTCAGCTTTGTGTCCGAACAAATTTCTCATCGACAATAAAATATTCGTTTCTATTTCTATACTTCACTTCACAATTCACAATGAGGCACACAAACGTTTTTAGGATGTTGATTAATTTAAATGCACTTAATACATTATAAAATTATAATTACTTACAACATAATCACCTCAATTAATTCTTCGAACGTGATTTAAGGAGTGATAGAATATTTGGAAAAACAGTCTATATAAGTTAATTTATATGATATAGATGGTATAATAAAGTATAGTATATTTTGTATAGTATATACAAAACTCTACCGGCTGCACTTCTCTTAATTTGGTTCCTTGATCTTAATTTCGCATAGCTAAAATTATAATAATTAATATTAAAATAAGTGGCCACTATATTTTGTTAATTGAACAAAAGATTGTCATAATAAACCCGGTTTAATAGTCGACACTAGGAGATCTATGTAATGCTTCCATTAGTGTTACATATTTTCATCTGGTTACTTTGCCAGTCAATAAACCATCCGTTTTTCAATTCTCAAAAATTATGATGAATGACATTTTTATTTGCAATTTCCGTTATTAACTTTTATTGGTTGATAGCATCTAAAAAATATCAATTTAAAATTTAAATCCTAAAGATTTTTTTAACTAACAACCTCTGCGTATAAGTTTATATTTTAAGACAAAAGAATGTCATAAAATTAATAAAATAAAATTACTTCACTTCCAAAATATATAGCAATAGCTATTCGGCAGTAAGAAAAGTATTTTGTGTTACCAAAAAAATGTTGACAAATAATGTCATCCTTAAAAGGGTACAGAATATAATTTTCGGAGAATTGTTCATTTTATTTTAATGCTGAACGGCCATTGACTTGAACTGTACACAATTAAGTTAAATGAAATACAAGAAATATTAGAAATTACATAGAGGCTTGAGTTTCAATTTATTGGTGCCGTTCTCAATATCACAAGAATCTGAACAAAATAATTTAAGTTTTCAAACTTTCAATTTGTGGTACAGAAGTTAGCAATCGAAATCACGATAAAATTCGCAATTGTATCCTTAATATAATTTCTTGATTTCATCGCATTAGCAAAGATTAAGTAGACTGGAGGGAGCCTTCAGAACTGTAATAAAGCCTAAGAGATATTATACACTGTACTGATTTTGATTATTTTGTGGTCTTTGCTTGTAACAAAGTGTTATAATAAGCTCAAAAATACATTGAACTGAAGGACAGGACAACCTCCGGGATGGGAAACATTTGAAAGACTTCTACTCCTAGTGTTGGCTGTATCCTATTGTTGCTCACCAGGCGAAGCAATTCAATGTATGTATTTATGTTTAAATCGGATCCACACAATGGCGTGTAATAATAATTTATTACAGGTGACAAAAAAGAAGAAAAATGATACAAGGCTTGGATGAAGTAGGAGGGTTTTAGGAAAAATTATGTCAATAAGTATTCATAATCAGTGTAACTTTAAGTCTGGAGTAATTCTGGTAGTAAGTAAACGGAGTGCAATATAAATAATAAATAATGGTAAAAAATTGACGTGCTGAGTATGACCGAATTTATGCAATGTATAAAGTGATCTCATTAATAGTTATATTGCATTTGTATGCTCTTGACTGTCCTATGTGGTTAAGGATGGGGAAAGATATAAAGTAGCTGTGTCATGTAGGTAGACATGTGTACAGCTTCTCAGCAGTTACAATTTCACCAGATTAATTAATTATCCTCCTTGCAAAATCATTTCACTAGGAGAGTGAAAGTCTTCCTTTTTGAAAGAGAAGAGAAAACAGCCGGATAAACTACTTCATAGAGCGTATATTATGTAACTGGAATAAAGAATATAAATAGGGATGTAATATGTAACTCCTTGGAATGTTAGCTACTTCTAATACGATCCTGATTTTTTATGGTCCCCAGAAGTGACCTCTCACAATGTCCGATGAAGAGGAGACATTAGAGGAAACTGAAGAGGAGACAGCCCCGACAGAAACAGATGCTATTGCATCCGACCCTGGCGGCCGTCCTGATTCTCAAGCTGAAGAAACAGACAATCAGCCCCTTGCTACATCCGACGAAGAGGCGACTTTTGAGGATGACGAGGAGGAAGAAAGTGTGAATCCCAAACAAAAGCCAGGCTTAGAGGAGGAAGAAGGTGGAGATGAGGAGGACAGTAGAGTCAAATGGGATGTCGAGGACAGTGAAGATACGGTCTTGGACAAGGACATGCTTTTAGAAGGTGATGAGGACGATGATTTGGACGTGGACAGCAACGAAGAAAATGAAACAGAGGATATCAATGCAAAAGGTAAGAAGAGAATACTTTCTTCGGATGCTGAATCGTCACCAGCGTCAGATCCGGATGAAGGTGCAGGCTTTGACCGACCCATGACCCCTGATTTCCCCCCTGAATACTGGCAAGTTCAAAGGCTCGTAAAGTATATAAAGGTAAAGAATGTTTACGTCTGTGACTATATCGACCACAGTACTAGAACTTTTCCCTAATATGGAGGAATTCCGTTATTTAAATTATTTTATTTATTTATTTATTTAACAGGCTGGAAACCCAACGGCTACTATAATTTCCATGTCTTCTCTGAGAGATTTCAATCTTCGGGACAAGTACGTTCAAATGGCCATTCGAGAATCAGCAGGACTGGAAGTTCTGCTAAATATATTAGAAACTGAAGAAAATCGCTGCAAAATCGCTGCTCTTCTTGTCCTACGGGAAATTACTTCCAATCCGGAAATTAGCCGGGCAATTTACAACATGAAGGTAACATGAAGTTTCTTAAAAGTGAACAACCATTGATTATTACATGTTTTGTCAATTCTTGGGAAATTTTTGAGGCCATAATATTAATTTTAGGGTTTGGAAACGCTGGTGAATACTCTGCGGGACCCAGCTAAGGAATTAAAGTTACTGTCGGCAGAAGCCATAGCAAATATTTCAAAAATCCGGAAAGCACGCCGAGCCATGCGGAAAGGAGATGGTATTAGTCGATTGGTACTGTTTCGTAAGAAAATTATTTTTATAAGATGAAACATCCTCAAAAGCACCATGACTAGAGGGACCATGTTTCCAATTTTCAGGTGGACATGTTAGATTTTGAAGGTGGAGACACTCACCACCAATGGCACCAAGCCGAACTGGACGAAACGGATTTTGAGGTTCCGAGGTGCGGAGCACTTGCACTTTGGTCTATAGCTAAATCCACGAAAAATAAAGATGCCATTCGAAGAGCAGGTGCTATTCCCCTCATTGCAAAACTTCTGCAAACGAAACAAGTCTCCGTGGTCATACCTGTCGTTGGTATTCTTCATGAATGTGCATCTGAGGTGAGGAGATACTCAGGAAAAGGTCATGTATCCCTACGGAGGTGCCGGCAACTGACTGTAATATGTTTCTCAATAATTTTATTAGGCAAGTTTCAGACTAGCTATTCGAACTGAAGGACTTCTGCAAGACTTTGTTCACGGGCTTCGAAGTCCCAATCATCAGCTGGTTCAATTCTGTGCGTCTGCGATTCATATGGTAAATAATATATTGATAAAAGTAAATATGTCTGGCAAGGAGACGAATGTATGTATTTGTAAACATAATGTTTTGTCATGATTCAAGTGTGCCGAAGATCCCGAGTCCAGGCAAATTGTGTACGAATTAGGAGCAATTGACCCTCTTATAGCCATTATTAAGGATGACGTCCTGAAGAAGAATAAGCCTTTACTAGCTGCCACTACAGGAGCCATTTGGAAATGTTCTGCAGCTATTGCCAAAGGAGGAAAGTACTTGAAGGAGGGACTCGTGGAACTTCTGGTGTCTTTGCTGGACGATGAGCCGGAAACAATTCTGACGAATGTAGCTGGGGCTATCGAACAAATCGTCAAGGCTGAAATATCCAATGCACATTTAATCAAACGTGCTGGGGCCATTCCTCCTCTTATTGGGCTGCTCACCATAAATAATCCAGTATGTATCTAGGAACAAAGCGCTGAAAAAAAAATTAAGTTAAACGCAAAGGAGTAAATTCTTGCAACCTTGATGAATCCCCCTTTTGTATAGGATTTGTTAGTTAATGCTACAAAGGCCGTGGGAGAATTGGCAAGGGACACGGAGTCCCGGAAAGAAATGGATGCTCAGGATGGTTTCCGGTTAGTATGGTCACTTCTGAAGCACCCTTCACCAAAAGTCCAGACCAGTGCTGCTTGGGCAATATGCCCGTACGTAGAAAGCACCAAGGTAATATTGCAATTAATAAAATACGTAAAAACGTAAAAATTAAAGGTTTTGGATGATGCTGGTTTCTGCGAATAAAATCTACTCTTTAAAATATAATACAGGACTCCGGAGACATGGTGCGTAATTTTGTGGGGGGCTTAGAAGCTTTAGTAAATCTACTTAAATCCGATAATAAAGAAGTTCAGGGTGCTGTATCTCAAGCAGTGTCTGTCATTGCTCAGAATCAAGAGAATTTGGCTATCATGAGTGATCATGGAGTAGTTCAGTACTTGGCGAAGTTAGCCTCTACTGTGAGTTGTTTTTTCCGGTGTTTAAAAAAATTAGCAAAATTGTTTACTTTTTGCATTGAGACTTGAAAAATTGAAACAGAATAGGAATATAGGATGAGGAACTGTACTTCATCAGGCTGTGGTTCACTTTTAACTATATTGGTTTGCAGACAGATAATATGCTCCGTCGATGCGTGGCCACTGCAATCGCTGAATGCTGCAACTGGAAAAATAATAGTGCTGAATTTGGGAGTAGAAGGGCCGTAAGCCCTATTTGTATGTACTTAACCGCTGAGGATCCATTGGTACATACGGCTGCTTCGAGGGCGTTAGCAGCTTTATCTTCGGATCCTAGGAATTGTATAACAATGCATCAATGTGGTGTGGTTCCGGTAAAAACTGCCTCTCGGTTCACTTGCTCATTGTTTTACAGTACAAAAGGATTAAATTCATTGAACAATTAACTGTTCTGTTTTAGTACCTCATCAATATGATTGGTTCGCTTGACGTGGATTTACAGAATGCAGCTGCTCAGACTATGTTCAATATACGTAAACTGGCTTTGGCCACGGAGAAAGTTCGACTTCGATAATATTTCAATAACGGAAGACATTCGTCTTTGAGAATTATTGAGAACAATGCCTTTCATATTTTTCGAAAATAAATTACTGGTATATGTACCGATACCGACTAGAACCTAGTGTTTGATGCTCCGGTCACGACTTCTTAATAATTAAGATATTATTAACTGTAATGAAACTGAAACACGTTAAAAAAACCGTTAAAGACTTTATTCACTTTACAGGCATGAAAAGGTAGTCGTAATATCAACTCAATGTTATCATTGATACAAAGGAACATCACTAATAATACACAGATATTCGAAATAAAGTGCACGGGTCAGTTAAACAGAAAATACCTAAGCGTCAGCATTATTTTGTACACAGCTTGATACCAACAAGACAGTTAGGTAACTACAAATTCGTATTATCTACTCACACTATTATCAATCCTTCTTGCAAACAGTTAAATACTGGTTTTAAATTACGGAATTACAAAGATTAAATCTTTCGTATTTAGAGTACACAGAACAAACCCATCTTGATAAGCAATATTTCAAATTAATGATAGAACTCTCCATAATTCACAGAATCGGCTGAAAATATCAGGGACTGTAAAAAAGCAAAAATATCAATCATACAACAGACTCATGCTTCAATAAAAATTACATCTATAACTTTGCTTTCATTATTAATTTTTCTTAATGCATAGCGATTGCCAACGGACTTTCTTTCCACCACCGTCACATCTTCAATTTCCTCCTCGGAACTACTTTTTGCACAATTCTTTCTGTAAGATGCATCAAACCTCTTGCCCCGCCGATATTTAATTTCACCATCGTCAACCGATACTGCATTCTTCTGCGAATCCAGCGGCACTGACTTTCTGCCTGACGAACAACCTCTCCCACGATTTCGAGCTCCACTTCCAGAAGTTGTTGGAGTTGAATAATCTTGGTCACTTCCTTTCTCCGCCTTACAGACAAGAGTCGACCGCCGACGTCTTTTGCTGGAAGAGCTGTGAGAACCCGTCGTCGAAGTTTCACGGAATGATTTCTTCCCTGCGGATCGTATTTCCGCGTTGGTCAGACGAACTAATCGAACATACGGACTTTTCGGGAGCGATGTGCACTCCATATCCAGCTTTCTTTTCTTTCCGCTGTCCATCTCTGGAGACGCCTCAATTGTTTTCACGGTGTCTGGAGTACCGAGATGGGAAGACCTGAGGATGAATCCCCTATCCGGGGAGGTCTCCTGCAATCGGGGGGATACCAATCGCACCCGTTTATTTAAGCTGACATCCACAACTCTAAGATCTTCCGCAGAGCTTCCGGCGAAACCAGGACTTTTTGGAGACTGATCGTTTACTTCACCTCCTTCGATGTTTTGTCCAGGCGAGGCAGGTCCACCCAGTCCCGATTCAGATTCCAACATTAACAAGTTCCCATCCATATGATTTTCAAAGCCCTCCAGGTGGGTTTTGATGTAAGCATCCAGTGCCACCGACGGTGGCTCCTCCGTTTTGTCCTGAGCCTGGTCTACCTGATGGGTCAACAAAAATGAGTATTTTGTACATATTCATTACCTCCACCCAGGAATACTTTCAACTTCTGTAACTCTACAGTTAGTAACTACGCTTTAAAAATCCAATAACTTCATGAAATACGTCAACTTAATAACATCCACAATATCCCACCACATAATCTAGTGACTACTAACCAAACACGAGTGAAACTACCTTAGCATAAATTGGCTCAGAGTTAAGGACATCGTTCAGCTGATGCTGGTCCAACGTTAATGATACGGACTCTTCTTTCAGGTGTTCATTATCGAAGTTTCCAATCATCGGGTCCGTTCCGGACTTCCACAGCAAGGACGAGAAGTTAATCCCCATATTAGTCTCAGAATTCAAACCCCGGTCTTCCAGAAAATCCAAAGAGTCGAAGAATTCTTGATATTGTGCTGACATCGAGATCACGGATACTAAAACACAAGAATTTGCTCTTTATTAATAATGCCCTCTTTAATTCCGTATACTTTCTTCCACAAAATTACAAACTGACACTACAATGACCTCGATTATTCAAAAGCTTCCCGTCTGCAAATCTGCTCGGTTCTCAGGACAGAGATAATTAGACTTTTTGTATGCTTAGCGTCAAAAGCTGGATATTTCACATTTCACTCCTATAATTTACGACCAAACTTTCGTGAAACAAACTCTGAGCTTTCGGTACCACACCTCTTAATTCCTGACCAAACGCAAACGTAAGACACCAGAGAATAACATCACTGCTGGGAGTGAATCATAAAAAACATTCAGACTCTTTGGGATCCGTTACGTTTCTGTCGTGCCGTCATCGCATCGTAACCAAAACAACAGGAGCATGTGACAATCTCATTGGAGGCACTCTAGTGCTAGTCTCGAATGGAAATATTTTCGAATATATTTTATCTCAGGTACGTACATGCGCATAGCAGGGCAGAGAAGGAATGGATCATATCAAAAGGGTCAAATTAAAAAATATATAAGTATCAGGAAGTAAATAATAATACACATAAGGTACCATTCGTACAGTGTTCTTTTGCGGAATGCCCGCGATTATTCTGGGGCAACCTGAGCTTTTTTGTAATTAAGTATTGCAGATTCAATCTTTGTCTCTCTCTGTCTCTCTCTTACGTTTTTCAATTTAGATTATACGAAACATTTATCATGACTCATAAGCAATAGAAATGCTTACCCGGCTCAGGCTCTGGTGCATAGGATACTTCCATTTCTAATACCCGCTTCCTGTGTGATTCGGAAGGAGTGTGTAGATCTTCATCAGGGTTGGGTGCAAGGTTGTACAGGTAGAAGGGATCCTCTTCAGTAAGATCCTCGAGCATGTCGAACAAGGAAATCTCTTGGATTTCGGAATTCGGGGTTGACATTGACATGATGATTGGTAGTGTCGAGGAAGGATTGAGATGGTTCTACTCGGGTGGGAGTACGCATGAGAAATGAGAAATATTAAACAGATGATGAGGAACGCCAGATGCTGCAGAAGTACTACGCTTCAGAATACTGTCACTTTCACTTCCGTTTATAAAAATTGCTTTACTTTTAAAAGACTACCAATGGTAAAACTCGGGTTTGCTACAATTTTGTGACTGGAAATTAATGGCAATAGTATTAATTGACAGTGTGCTGGCAAGGCAAGCGACTACTATTAAAGCTGTTTTTCAAAAA
This sequence comes from Allacma fusca, assembly GCA_947179485.1. Classification (NCBI taxonomy): domain Eukaryota; kingdom Metazoa; phylum Arthropoda; class Collembola; order Symphypleona; family Sminthuridae; genus Allacma; species Allacma fusca. Next base: position 41,883,244 of record OX359250.1, on the reverse strand, counting down.
TCACTCCCAACTTTTATTAGCAATTTTAGTAATATTAATAACTCCAGGAACTTCGCAATAGCAACAATTACTGCCAATGTCTTAGGTAAGCAAGAATTTTAGGATTGTACCTTATATCCCGCCAGTTATACAGATAGATATCTGACTCTGGAAATGCTTTGATTAAGTAAATAAGTCAAGCCTTCTAATGTAATTTCTACCTAATTTAAATTAGGTAAATTAGCAATAATTGCTTACAAGAAACCTGGACACTGACACCCATCACTGAGGCTCATACAACTTTATCTATAATAATTACATATAAGAAATGAAAGAATCAAACTTTCTGTAAGATATGGGAGATGTTAATCCAGGTATAGGGTACTGTTACTACATACAGCGTCTGTCAAAGGACCAAGTTTGAGTCGTAAGATCATTTGCGTTTATAAACAATAAAAATGCAAATATTTGCGACAAATACGTATCGGTGATGAATTAATTTTGCTCCTCCAGAAATATGCTTTTAAATATATGAGCGAGTCTCAGTCTCAAATATAAACCATGCATAATATTTTTGTATAGGAAAGAAAGCATTAAAATGTAGGATGCAATGGTCAAAAATGATAATTCATGTAAATCTGGTGTGAATTCCTCTTCAATGAAAAATAGTATTATATTGTTGTAGTACTATAATATTCTAATTAAGTATCTTTACATGCTGACATGTGTGATGCCATTATAGCAACTCAACTCGCACCCACACTAATAAATAATATTTACGTTTGCATACATTATAGTAGAGACAAGAGATCAATATACATTTGAAAATTATCATTTGAATTTCTAAACAATATTCTTTGGGAAAAAAGATAATACTCTGTCGTGACAGCGCAGTGTCCTGATCCTTTATTGACTCGACTTGATGCAGTCAAAATTTGACTGCAAAAGAAGTACTTTAAAACCTGCATGATGTTTTTGTTTTCATACTATTTCTGACGATATATTATTTATGATCTTCCATATTATAAAAATCATCTGACATCAGCGTAGTACTGATCACTGATCGTGCTAAATCACCAGGGGGCGAATCGCCGGCGGAATGTGGCAACAAGCGCTATTAACAGTAATGTGGTGTGTACAAGGAAACGTGTATTTAAATTCCCCCCGTACTGGTCACAGTTATATCTAATGGGCAAAGATAGTAACTGAGGCAAAAGAAAAAAAAATGGTTTATACACGTGCTTCCTTGTATGTAGTACATATTACATTCAGTACGCATATAGTAAATTGTGCAAAACGTTTCATATTCGATTTTAAAACACCATGTACACGTACACCCGGCCTCTACCGGTCGTTAGAACACACAATTCAATGTAAACAACAAATCCTACAATAGATGGCGCAAACTGTGCTCCCCAATGTGCACGCATAAGTATTGCCATGAGTTTATACGTGACCTCATTTATTTTTCCGAGGTCAAACGGATGACACGATGTCCTTCAAAAACAATAGTGTTCTTCCCTTTTGCATGATCTGTCCCATTAAAAAAAATTTAATGTGTACATAGTAGCAATTCTTCTGCAGATATCGTGCGGACAGGACAGCCTCTAGACAACCAGACCTTCGCAATAGGGACTCTCGCTTCGCTTCGCCCCTAAAAACGTCTCATTGTCGGTTCAAGTTCTGTTTTCATATTACTTGGCATTTACCCAGCCTCAGATAGGGGCATTTCAATATATATTAATAAAATCTGAAGTAGCCATCGATTTCAATAACAACCGTACCCCTGAACTTGGCATTAAGATTTATGGTGGTACACGTTGATACACCGCTAAATAGATTTTATCAAAATACTCAGTGCTCTCAATTTTACTCATTACTCGAATTTTTTATAAAGTGAGTAAGTGAGTATTGTACTTACTCGTACTCACATCTGCGAGTATGAGTAAGTAATGAGTAAGTAATTTTAAAAAGGTTGATGTTTAAGTAAGTAAAGAGTAAGTACGAACACTCATTCCCCGGTGTAATGTAAGTAATGAGTAAGTAAGACGAACTGCAAAGTATCAAAAAGTAAGTATTGAGTAAGTAAACTCTTCTTTACTGGAGTAACTACCATAGAAAAAATGTTCTCCGACAATATCCATGACTTATATATGGTTTATGGAGGCAGATAACACAGGCCATAGGCAAACAATGCCTTTAAATACTTGCGACGATGCAAATCGTTAAACTTGAGTCGTTGACTACACTACCAAAGATGGCAGTGACTTGGATTATATTTGAAAATGAGTAAGTATTACTTGAGTACTATGCAGCAAAAGTAAGTAAAGAGTAAGTAATATCAGCTTATTTTTGCGAATAAGTAAGTAAAGAGTAAGTATTACACTGCGACCCGAAATTTTGAGGGAGTAAAGAGTAAGTAAGATAGCCACCATGAAGCCCCTGAGTAAGTAAAAAGTAAGTACTGGACATCATGAGAGACAAAATTATGAGTAAAGAGTAAGTAAGGGTGTCTAACTGAGAGCACTGAAAATACTCTCCATTAGAATAAGTACTACTAGTGAAAGCCCTGTGCTTCGCAGGCGCAAAAACTTGGAGAGGTGGTGGTGTGAGTGTAGAAATTAAAAGCTAAACGGCTTACGAATCAAATAAACGGCTTACGAATCAAGTCCTGTCGTAGAGACTTGTTATGCCGTCGTGCGCGCTTATATTAGGATTAGCGCTTTAAATAAACAGGTAGTGCTCGTTAATAATAAGGAGTGCTTGGCATGCCACCTTTTGGGCGTTGTGTGAGGTCATTGAACTATGAACGCGCGGAACTTTAAATAAACGGACAGAAAGTTCCATTATTAAGGACTAATTGGAGAGGTGGTAGAGTGTAGGGGCTTAACCTCTTGCAAATCAAGCCCAGTCGTGGAGATGTTTTACTGTATGCCTAAATCTTGCGCGCTGATCTTAAGAGTAGAGCGCGAAATTGTAATATCCACAAACTCCATGGCTAGGCGGTTAATTTGTAAGGATTTATAAGGATTAAGAAATTCTCCCATGAACGGCTGGATAAATGGCAAGTAATAAAAATGTCTTTGGGGCGGGTATTTTAGTGGTTTAACGACGTGTACCACCACAGCTCTTAATGTTGAGTTCAGGGGTACCATTTCTATTGAAATCGGATGGCTCACTTTAGATTTAGTACATGCGCTTAAGCCGAATAAATCGTTGGCCGTGTGTTTAAACGGTTATTTGGGGCTGAATATGAGTTGGGGCCTTTTTCATTGCTTTCTCATTATTGAAAATACTCATTTGAAAAACTCCATGAAAGGGAAGGAAAGCAATGTACCCAATGCCAAGTGTATTTCTCCTCTGCTTTATTATTAGACAAAAATATTTAAGATAGTAATGGATTAGACATAAGGCTGGACTTCCATTCAAGTTTTGAAGCTTTTATTTGTTTATTTTATGTAAACATGCTATGTATGGACTATATGGATCTGTGATACATTTCACTGTAAACTGTAAATCCCTCATAAATATTATTACAGGTAAATCCGTTTTATGATTCATTTCAGTAATATTATTCACAGTATGAAAATCATAGGCAGAAAGAGTATGTATAATTGAGCATGTGCAAATATGATCTTCTGAAGATGTGTAGTCAATTACGCCTGTATAAGTAAATCATTTGATGTAACTACAAACCCCCGTCGTTTCTTACACATTTCAAGCAGCCATGAGGTGGACGACGTTATTCTCTATCCTGTGCTGTGCGTCCAATTTTGTAAGTGCGTCTCCAGAAAATGCAGCAAATTCCGTAAATGTAGAGGAAAGTAACGGGAATATGCGTCAATTTTGATACAGTCCAAAAAACTATTTATTTTATATGCTCAGCGGTTTTAAATATGATGGAGTTTCTCTCAGGTTATGGCATTCGCCATCCTTGCAGCTGTGAGTTACAATCTAAGCATGACATCCACAAAGGAGGATCGATTTCCCCTGCCAATTATGAGGGACTGGAGGGATTATCTCACTCAGTTGATACCAGCTGCTATATATATCATAACAATGTCTGTCGTGTCTTGTTGGGCAGTGACAAGGAGACGGAAGCCGTACTCGGCGGCCTTGGTAAATTATTTCTAGCTATATGACTACTTTTAATTTCAAGTTTCTAAAGAACAATCAAAATCCAACTCGGACAGTTTCCTCTGACAGGTTCTGATCCTACACTTGATCTCCTTGGGAATTTGCACGGTGTACTGCAGTATGATTTACGGGCTCATTGAGAAAGCTGATATCACTCCAGAGGAGATTAAAAACAGGACGGAGAAGATATTTCAGGAACGAGCGGAAGCTCAAGGAGACACTTCCCGGTGGGTTCCCGTTTGGTTAATAGAAGTCCAGTCGAGGAGCTCCACCTGCTGTGGTATCATCAGTTTCCAAGACTGGGGCAGGTTTTGGCCCAAGTATCCAGGAGAAGTGCCAGAGTCCTGCTGTCGCCGCAGGAAAAAATGTATTACAGTTGTGGACCAAATAGAGTGGCCTTCAATGCCGTCGGACCATATTAAGAACGACGAGGGCTGTGCGAGCTTAATTGTTGAGACCGCAGGAAATCGGATTTTTGAGGTAGTCAAGTTCCTGGTCATTCTCATGGTCATGCTGGGACTGTCTCTGGTAGTTTTCATTTTCCAGTACTCAGGAGAGTTCTGTTTCCCCACTGCAAATGAAGCTGGGGATCCGAAACGCAATATCACGAATCTCACCATTGGCGAAACATGGGCTCGGATGGGTTTTGGGAGAAATAAAACTAACATGACCACCGTTGGCTTTGGGCTACCCGACCCTCAGGAATGGTCCACCCAACCGGGCTCGTACACGGACATTTTCATCAAGCAGACCAACAGCAATGTCCCATCCCTAACCAATTCTATAACCCCGAATTTCGCTGACTCTGACAACATTTTCACGGCCCAAACCCTTCAGCAAGAGAATAAACAGGCACAGTCAAAGAAATCCAGTTTGAAGCAGCCTGCTGCCCCGGGATCACAGTTATTTGATTCCCAGCAGCTTCCAAAACCTTTCAATTTTAACAAGACCAAAAAAGACAGTGGCTTAGCTATGAATAATTTAAGTGAGAACAGTATTTTCCAATAAAGTTGAATTCTTTATTTTTACCTCCTGTGTCTTCGTCGTCACTTCTTGCATGTATCTTCGATGTAGTGACTGGTACTGTAGATACTGTGGCCTTAATTATTAAGTGTACCTTGCAATGAGCGCCCCTTTATTTTTAATAAATTGTTGATCATATCAAAGTAATTCACAATTTTGTAATAAGAAGAGTTAAGAGCTGTATGGTGCATTTTGAAAAATACCATTTGGGTTTCAAAACATAAATGCAATAAGTGTAATATTAAGTCATTAATTAGGATTTAGTCATATGTTCCAGTTCCACAGACATTATTTTATTACCACGGTGCCGTCTCCTTCAGCTCTCGGATGACAGCTAGGTACCAAAAGCTGCAAACGTGAAACAAAAATCTCTTTTTTTGTTTTTAGAAAACTGAATTTTCCACAACAATAAAAAATAATACCTGAAACAAGGATTTAAAAAACTAAACAAGACTGTATTCAGGAAGGGGAAGTCTTATTATAATACTTGATAATCTTGAAAGTGAAAGCTACAAAAATCTTACGAAGAATGTAGCAATGATTTCCTATTTCCCATCCCACACGCTAATTACCAAAGGACACGGGCAAACCTTCAAATCTTTTAATCCAAGTCCCAGTTTCCGAAAATAGGATTTAAGATCTTAGGCAGGTTACGTAATCATCTACCGTTCGATCCCCGTCCCCGAATAAAGCTAGTGGCAATTCTAAATTTGACAGTGGATTTTTCTTATTAGATTCCCGTGTCGAAATGTAAAAGGACGGCATATACACAATTATTGATTAAAAATAGAGGCATGCTTTCAGACACGAGTACTACTCAGATTACCGAGTCAAATACAAAAACAACACCTGAGTCGTGACCCGTGACATGGCTGTCAACTTGTTGCTTGTTGCCTTAATTGAGAATAATAAATAACCATCAAATTATGAAGTTCTAGAGCACCACAGTTAAAATTGGTGAGTGCTGTCGGGCTGTACTTGATTTATTATTTTAAATCAAAATCAACGGTTTGTTTGAAAATCAGAAGCAGCCCTTTCTACGTATCCCTACAATTCAGTCAAATATGAAGTGGACTGTATTGGTCTCTGTTACACTGTGTGCAGTAACATTTGTAAGGATATTATTTTGGAATAATTGTTATTTTCTCCATATCTAGTATTTCAAATAAATAAACTAAATAAATGCCTCAACGAAGATACAAATCTTGCAAATTGATATTTTTTATATGAACAGGTGGCAGCTTTGTCCTTTCTGGCAGTGTCATGTTTCAACCTCGCAAGTACAGAGAATTTGTTCCCTCTCCCGGGGATCACAGAATGGCGAGGGCACTTGATTCACATAATTATAATTTCAATATTAATCATGCTCCTGACAGTATGTAGTTGTTGGGGTGCCACGAGACGAAATGGCTTTGTAGCTCTTGCTGTAAGTAATCTAAAATGCAACATCATATTTGATATCCAATGTCTTGGTTCCTGAATTTCAAAAATAAATCTTTGTATAATAATTACAATTAATATAATTAATTACACTGTAGATCTTGCTCTTCCATGTTGCTGCTTTCAGCGTGTGCATAGTTTACACCAATATCATTTACCATGAAGCTGAGAATTGTCAAGATGACGCAGGTGTGATCAAAAATAGGACAATGCAACAATTTGTTCGTCATCGATCCGAATATCCCGAGGATCTGATGTGGGTACCGGACTGGTTGGAATCCGTCCAGAAACAAGTAATTTACTCATTATACGTGCAGATTTATTTTATTGAGACTCGCAGGAATAGTGTAAAACATTTGGTAGTTTTTTTTTAGTATTTTAGTTTAACTTGTAGTATTTATTTATTAAATTTTGAAATAGAGTCCATCCTGTTGCGGTATAGTGACCTTTGAAGACTGGAGGGAATTTTGGCCGGAGAATTTCCGGAAAGTTCCCAAATCCTGTTGTAGGAATGATGATTCATGTGTTGCGGATTTTGATGAAATTGAATGGCCAAAGAAGCCCGCAGATTATATTAAAAATGATGAGGGATGTTCGGCAACAATGAGCAAAAATGCAGCCAGGAGAGTGAATGAAACGTTGAAGTTCTTAATCGTGCTCATTGTACTCCTTGCGATTTCGATTTCGGGTCTTACTTTCCAATTCATAATAGACTACTGGACGGCCTCGGGTCGGAAATCAAGTTATGAGGAAAGCTTGAAACCCTCGTGCTTTTCTTGGGCTCGTGTGAAGTTCCAGAGGAAGCCTCCTGGAGTTCAGCAGAGTCAAAATGACCCCAATGGAAACACTGATAACGCAAATATTGATCAACTTGCTGAAGTCGGCTCTTACAGCTACACTTACTTGCAACAACTCAAGCAAGAACTGCCGAACCCACAAACGGAGGAACTCAATGATGCCCAAGCAATGGTGCAACAATACAACAACAATCCTAAAAATAATCGAAAAATCACCTACGCAATGCCTCAAGTAAGTTCGAACGCACCTCCTCCGATAGCTCCGCAAACCTACACCTACGAAGTCCTCCCTAACAATACCAACATGTACTTGAACAAGCCTGACCTGGGAAGTTCCCAGTCATTACAAGATGACCAACAGCCCAGCAGTAGTGACGCAGATCCTGATTCTAACCCCCAGCGCATCCCTATAATTTACCCGGATGATACTGAGAAACAGAATCTTAAACAGTTGCTCCGATTCGGACGGAGGCATCGACGGCATCGTAAAACCGAACTGGACCCAGATCGTCAACAATAAGAGCAATATTCCATACTTTGCTTTTCCCCATATACTCAACTTTATGCCTTAAAGACATCAGATCTTAAAGAGTTGTCGGTCCTAACACTTTACAAATATCAGGTATCAAGACATCCCACAGCCACAGAGCAGTTTATTATTGTACCTGGACGAACCGCATTGATTCGGCGTGGAAGCGACATGTAGAATCCATTAAGTAGTACATGCCCACAATTCGTACTAAAATAAAATTATTAGGTTTCGAACAATACCGTGAACATTTTTAGTACTTTTTGTTTATTTGCTCGAAGTCGGGCAGAATAGCATTCTGAGGTAAAAAAAATAGCACTTCTAAATCCCGATAAGGCAACCTCAAAGGCTATATGAACTATGAACATTTGTTAAATACCAGAAACTCTGAGAAAGGAATTGTAGGGATAATTATTTCAAACCCGATTCCATCGTCGCTAGCGACAACAGAATTGAAGGCAATGAAATAATTATTTACTGTCCTGATATTAATTTACTTACAATGTTTTTCTTTTGAATCATTTCAACTTTTAACGTTGCAATTGCAACTCAAGAATAAATTATTATCAGAAAATTCCACATTGCAAGTATATTTATGGAGAAGTACCTAAGATTAGCCATGCCCTTGCGTACAAACAAACGCAGTAAAATAGATACAAGATACATAAATTACTATTCTCAGGTTTTAGAGATATTTTAATATATTTCAAATTTGTCGTCTCCTTTACTTAATTTACCTCACATACGGAGGAAACTGAAAGGGTAATTTGATTACACCTGCCCCCAGTTAAACATGATTGTCAAAAGACAACATACATCAGCGCTTTTGACCTTAATACGAGCAAGTGTGCATAAATAATTTTTGAGTGAGATCTAGTGAAAATAACCTGGGAAAATGTTACTCCTAAATAATGTTCATATTGTACTTGTACAGATTCTGAAATACTAATTGATTGGGGTAGAGCTTAAAGCAGCTTTTGCTGAAAATGTTTTATGCGAACAGTTTTCAAATACCGTAAACTGTTACTGTAATTTAAAGCCCAACAAAAGGAACTCTTTGATTCATTGCACTTTCATTTCAAATGACGGAGAAAGACAAGGTTACGGATGATAAACCAGCATCTCCAAAACCAGAAAAATATGGATTTTTTGTCAATTATCTCTTTGGAAGCTTCTCTGCAATGGTGGCGGACATATGTAATCTTCAACACAATTCATTGTAACATTTTTTAATTGTTATTAGAGTGCTCCTATGAACAAATGTATGCTCTTCAAATACAGAAATTAATACTGAAGTAAAAATTGGAGTGTCCAAACATTGTTGTCATTATAGGGTTATGATGTAATATAATGGAGTCATTTATAGTGACAGTCACTACTGTGGATTCTGGGGTCCAGCCGTAATGTTAGAAAGTAGTTTGAGTATTCATTTAACTGATTAATTTTATCGCTCAATAACCATAGGTCTATTCCCTTTGGACGTGACTCGAACTCGAATGCAAATTCAGGGAGAATATAAGGATGCCTCTGCGGAATCCAGGAAGAATGTCCTCAGAACTCTTATAACTATTGGTCAACGGGAGGGAATACGGACATTATGGTACGGGATTAGTCCCTCCCTCTGTCGACAACTCGTTCAATCCGGGACGCGGATGGTGATCTACAGAAAACTGCGAGAAGATGTTCTGGGCAAGAATGTGGACGGGAGCTTCTCTGTTTGGAAGGTAAATTGTAATTATTTTTTTGCGGTTACTATTACTCCTTATTTAATAAATAATCAGGTTGGTGCATCTTGTATACTCACCAGGCAGTCACTTCCGGAGTCATCGCAGGAAGCATTGCCGAATTATTTGCCACACCTTTCAGTCTCATCAAAACTCAGATGCAAATGGATGGTGTGCGGAAACTACGGGGGAAAAACCCAAGGGTTAAAAATGTGTTTCAAGGAATTAAAATGAATTACCAAGCCGGAGGCATCCGGACGTTGTTAAGGGGCGGCGTCCCGGGTATGCAAAGAGCGGCTTTGGTAAGTGCAGCCGAGCTAGGATTCTACGACTCATCCAAACAACTCATTTCCCATTCTTACGGCATCAAGAACAAATACGTTGTTCAGCTTCTAGCCGGGTATTTATAATGGCTCCTATTGAGTAATCCCTTACTTATTTCATCTGAATTTTTTCTTCTTCGGAAGACCGGACTACTTGAAAGAATTATTCCAGTTACTTTAAATTAAAATTGAAACTCTCACATGAAATAATTACTATACATTCTTTTATATCTTCGTCCACAGTTTCATTGCGGGGTTTTGGGCAGCCGTCTTGGCTTGCCCCGCGGATGTCATCAAAGCCCGAATGATGAATCAGCCTCTTGATAAGAACGGGAGGGGAGTGTATTACAAAGGAACTTGGGACTGTCTCATAAAAATTATGAAAAATGAAGGAGGGTTCTTCCGGATGTACCATGCCTTTCCTCCCATGTGGATGAAGAACGGACCCTTTGCTGTCATTTTCTGGACTACTTACGAATTCACGAGGGAAATATTCGGGGACACTGCATTTTAGCTCCTGCGTCTTGTTTTTTCTTAATGGCTTTATTTCCACATAGCTATAAATAAGTAAATAATCTACCAATTAAACATGTTTATTTGCAAGCTATATATAACTATTATAAATAAAAAAAACTCCTTTCCTTATTTCGTCTATTTAACCTGTTGTACGAAATACAGTCTGCCAGATATCCATAATGTACCTGCCATTTAATTTACATTTTTTGGGAAAAATTATTATTACTTCCAACAACAGTTTCTGACTATTCGAATTAATCCTGAGCCATGTTTTCACTTGAAATGCTTATTATATCACAAAGTTGTTCATTTGAACTCACAGGGTACTATTTCGTGATTTGGTATGTAAAATTAATAATTTGGTGATTCAAGATACATATTGAAAAAATCGACGTAAATATACCAAATATCACTCCCTAGACTGAAAAAACCCTAGACTGTCTAAAATGCCATAGATGTCCAAAATGTCGTAAAACAAAAATATCGAAAATGTCCTTTTGGAATGCGAAATGCCCAAAGAGCTTACTATCCATGACATATTCAATTAGACAACCATATAAACACTCAAATCAAGTGTTGAGATATCCTGTAAAATCGACAATTTTATCGGGATAATTTGGCTTTGATGGATTTTAAGACAACTACAGAAGTTTCTCGTTTCACTTGTAAATACTACATTCCCTGTAATATCTAAATTATTTGAAATTGACGAACTTAACACTGTTCATAATTTCGATCGTGTGCTAATCGTTTTAAAAATTCCAAAGGTTTATTGCTATAACCCAAATCGTACAGCAACTTCTGTAATGTATTTGAAGTACTTTGAATAGAAGCAACAACATCCAACCGAAAAGAAACTTATGCGGCACTTCCAAGTTTGTATTTCGCTTTCAATTTACATAACTAGAAGACCAAAACTGCTCTATTTAATTACTCAATTAATAACAATCTATCGATAATAGATACACGTTTGTTTAGTCATAATTAAGTTGATAAAACGTAAAACTTGACACTTAATTTATTGCTGCATTTGATAAATTCGACAAAATAGGTCAGTTATAATAATATAAGTACTACTTACAAAGTTCATAAACAATAATGGATACATAAAATCGATTTATCATACTAAATTAGTAGCTATGTAGTCTGTCATGTCAAAAGCATTCACACAGGATTACAGGCTGTAATTGAGTTGAAAGATAGGAGATCCAAGTCAAGAAATTCATATAGTGTACATTGGAGGATGACTACGAGCTTTATTCTGCGTGTCAGAATGTTTTTCGTAAGTCAGCTGAATATCATTTAGTCCCAATCTTTCTTTAATAATTTTTCTGAAAAAAATTCAAAAGAAAAATGTACCAAAATCTACTTAAATATGTTTAGCACAGCACAATTTCAATAAAAAGGATAAATCAAAATAATTGAATCAAAAATTACCCAATGCGTAGGATTCTCTTCTTGTTGTCGTAATTCTTCGTCCAAATATTAATTTTATCGAATTTGAGACGAACATCCACAGCAGCACCACAAATATCCTCCCCATCGACATCGAAAGCTTCACCGATGAGGCATAAAAGCTATAAACATTCAAATACAACATTCAAATACAAGTTCAACATTAACCTTGGAGTACAACCTAACAACAACTTGTACAACATTACAACACCGAAGACTCTACCAAAATCACTATGATCCTCACCAATTCCAACCATTTATCATCCAACGCAGTGACACTGCTCCGGTTCTTTCTATCAAAGCTGATCAGCCATCGTCCCCCTCGACGATTACCCTCATCTTCCCACATCGGCTTGAGTCCATCCTTGAAGACAAAATACGAACAACCTGGTCGAAGTTCACTCGCCAACTTGATATTCCCATATACGAGCCAAAATTCCTCCACCATTGAAACCTTTTTCACCACTTTCAGATTTTCTTCCCAAGATAATTCTTTATTTTGGCCAAAGTACCAGAAATTCCACACATTGTGCAACGGATGAGCCAATCCTTCCGGTGGAATGTCTTTCCCATTTCTGTAATGGCCATGTCCATGACCATCCCTTCGATTGTTTTTCTGAAATCGCACTCTTATCATTATTTCGCCTGAATTACGAATTACTCTCCAATCTCCAGATAATTACAATTCAATTTTAACAGTAAAAGAGTACTCTCAAAACAGCACCCTTCCCTGAACCATAAAACATTTTACCTGTTTATCCTTAACTAAATTCGGTTCCATTTTCATGCCTTTCGTCGAGCTCATCAATAAACTGACTGTAACAAACGGTTGTATTTCGGTCTCTTGTATTACAAAACTCTAAAAAAATGAAATACACTTATTTCATGAATTTTATTCCATGAAATGCACTCACACTCACTGCAAATTACAAAATGATCTTCAAACTCTTACCCCTTTTCGAGCGACGCTCACCAACGAAATATTAGCTCTTCTCCAAATCACACTAATAAACAGTTCCTCCAAACCAGGGACGGGATATCGGAATAATCCTTCTTACTAAAAGCTTCATCGTAGTAGTTGTGACGTTTCTCGTCCTTATGTACATGACATGTTGAAGCATAACGGTTTAGTTTTTTCATTACCAAAGGAATTTCTTTGAAATAAAAATCATTGTGTCATTAATAAATTATGTAAAAAATCCTTAAGAATTTTTTTTCTTTTTTAACATTTCCTTTTTAGTTACTTGGTCCAATAAATTAAATAAATAAAATTGCTTAAGTTATAGTAACCCAAGTCCAAGTGATTATTGGTTATAAAAATAATTCGCACCTGGTGCTTGACTTTAGCGAGGTACTGATGTTATGTTGGATTTTTAATTATTATAATAATATATTAGAGTAATTAAAAATGCATTAATAAGGCTATTAGCTATCTCAATACCCGGCCTGGTTTTGGCCATTTAGAAATGCATTCAGATTTATATGGAAACCGTACTTCAAAATAAAAAAAAATCCAATGATTTGTTCAAATTTTAAACGCTTGGTCATTCCGGGCATTTTGGTACCCGCTTCTGATGCCGGGTTGAAGAAATTATTATCAAAATTAGACTCAGGATTTGATTTTAAGCACAAACGCATTTTATTTGGTAAAAATTGGCATACAAGAACTCTAGGAATGTATTACAAATAGCCAAAACCAGGCCGGGTATCCTGTTACCCGATCGGTTTAAAAAAATTAATTTAAGTTCCCAGCATGGTATTGAACACGTTTGATTCATTACAGACCCTCTAAATACCGAATTTAGCAAATAGCCCGGGGCGTACGACCTCCCTTCATTTCGGGACGTCATTTAGGGACAATCCTGCCAGAAGTTGCTCACGCCTGCAACGGGGTACGAAATTTTGGCCGACTTCCGACTTTAGTCGGCTGATTCTGGCCGACTAAAGTCGGGTATTTTCAGATTTTGGCCGACCTTAAATTCTGGATTTTAGCCGACTTCCGACTTCAATAAGACTTTGGCCGACCCGACTTGAACAGATTTTAGCCGACTTCCGACTTGGTCGGAAATCGGAAGTTCATTTGAACCTCAAGTCGGCCAAAATTAGCCGACGTGAATCGGATATTATCGGATTTTAGCCGATTAAGTCGGATGATTTT